>CM039086.1:27141558-27385974 GCA_022113865.1 Chimonanthus praecox
GAAGAGAAAAGGTCTTGGAGTTTTGAACCTAATGGAATCTTTTCAAGCAAATCTATATCATTAAACCCTCCTCCCATTTCTCTTCCTTTTAAAGCCATCAGAATTCTGTTGCATCTAATGTCAAAAGCCTTCTGCTGGCTTCCGTGGTAAAATAAAATCCTCATTTTCGATAAACTTGAAGCTAGGAATTCTTTCCCTTGTTAACATGTTGCTTTGCAGGAATGAGAAATCGGTGAATCACCACTTTCTTCGTTGCCTGTCTCTCCAATTTGGTCATTTATCTTCCCTTTTCTCAATTCACTGGGCTTTCCTCTCATTCCTTCAGGCTCTCATGGATGGCTAGGATTTAAGATGGTTTTCAAGAGAGGTCAAATATTCTGGAAATTACTACCTTTTTGCACAAGTTTGGACGGTTAGAGGTGAAAGAAATAAGTGCGTCTTTGAAGACATGGCAAACCCAAGGAAGAGTTAATCAACACTTCAACAGGGTCAAGCTAAGCTTTGTGCAATCGTTTTTAAGCTGAGGCATTCAAGGGGTTCACAATGATTCAGTTCGAGGGAGAAATGGAGACTTATCACATGATCATTTAGTACACTGGTTGTATCACTCGTTCAATATTGTAAATTTTGGATTTGATATTGCTGGGGATCCCCCTCTCTTTGTATACAACCAATATCCTTCCATCAATAAAGTCCCCTCTTATCACTCAAAAAAAAAAAAGTAAGGTTTCCGGATTCACCGACTCATGTGAATTTCTAACAATAGAAGCAAGTCCACAAATTCTGCTTCATTAAGATTGTGCCTGAAAGTCAGGTTCCAAAAAGCATCGCATCCATTAACAGCAATATACTCCATAACTGATGCCATCCTATTAATCACTAGATCACAAATTCTATGGCCTCACACCTCGAACAAAATCCACCACCCTATAGGACAAATTATAGGGTGACCTTAAATGCATAAATTTAAATAAAAATAATGCATCTTAAAATCTAATATGGCTGAAATTAACTAACAATTAATAACGGCAAGAAGAAAATATGTAGAACAACAGTAAAAGGGTTAAGAAGAGGGTTGTACAGGTCTAAGATACAGATCTAAATGTAGTAGCAGATCTGATAGGTATAGGACAAATCTTGGACAGAATTGGGACTGGTCTTGGGACTGTTTTGGGACAGATCTGGAGCTAAACTGGGACAAGTTTTGGGGTTGTTTCTGGGACAGATTTAGAATAGGTTTTGGAAATGTTTCTGGGACAGCAATTCAAGGAGAAGAAAAGGAAAATAGAGAGGAAGAGAGATAAAGAGATAGAAGAAGAAGAATAATAATACCCGAAGATGGAAAGATGGTAACCTCATGCTAGGCTTCACGCCAAAGGAATTACTCCAAATTATTTTCGTCGCACAAGCAGCGGAAAAAAACTTCAATTTCATTCATCATTAAGTGTCATTCCCGTATGGAGGGGTTACATCACATATATAATGACTTAAAAACATGAAAAGACCAAAATATCCTCAAATAAACAAATATCAAACTACCCCCAATGATTAGAAAACCCTAATTACATGTAAATCACTAAATTTCCCCAAACAAAACCAACTATTGGACTAAATAAATAAATGAAAGAAAAAATACAATCATGAAAAGCTGAAAATCCTAAATCTAAATATACAAACTTGCTAAATATGGAAACTTGTGTCGTACTCCACATCAATCTCCCCATCTGAAAAAGAACTCGACCTCGAGTTCAAACAAATGAAAAGACAATCTACTCATGCACGCGTCTTCCCAGTGTGGGGTCTTCAAAGTGCAAACACGCGCATTTGAGGTCTTCATATGTCAACCAGGTAGGGCATCAATCGAGGCACAATGAGGATGCAGGATCATCACTCCTCAACCATCGATGGTATACTCTGAATCCAACTCTAATGTTAGGATCAACTCTGGATGGTGACATCAGCAAGATGTGTGTAGAATGCTCCTCTAAGGAGACAAGACTCCTGAATCTCTCCAGTAAATCCGGAGCAAGTCAATGTAGCTCACACTCAGGCAACCAAGAAATATCTGTCAGGGGCCTGGGCTTCCACGTCATAGGATATAGCTGATGTCCTCCTGCAGGTGTGGAAACAACTTCCTCGACCAGTATAAATTCTATCTTCTCTCTTTTGGGTGGTAAGGTAGGTAAAGAAGGTACATGCTGAGTTGGCTGGATAGGTGTAGGACACGGGTCATGTTGTGGATCAGGTTGTGGATCATTCTGTGGGTTAGAAAGGCCAGTAGGATGGACAAGATTAGGTGGTTGTGGGGTGGGGCTTGGAGGTGACAATGTTGGGCCTGAATTGAGTGTGAGGTCTACCACATTATTATCCACATCAATTTCCTTGGACTCACATTGAGAATCTGTAGCAAACTCATATTTTTCGTCGCATCCATCAATGTGACTTTTAATTTCAGCGCGCGATTCATGAATGTATGGTGCAGATGCATGTACAGACACAGATAGACTGGGTGACACTGACACCGGAATAGGATCTGTGGATGGGGACAGTATGGGGACACACCTAACTTTCTTAACCTAAGTGGGGCACTGACGAGCAAGATGCTCATAGCCTCAGCAATGACAGCAAAATGTCCCTAAACCTAACTTGGTTTCCATACGGGTTAAGCAGGCATTTATGTCGTCTAAGACCTTGGTCAACGGTGTGAAGTCCATATTGGGTTGATACTCTCGACCACTAAGTGTGGACATGGACAGACACACAAGTTAGGGTACCACTACTCGCGGATATAGGACAAATTAAATGCAATGACCTAAATCTATATGCAATGAATGAAAGAAATGAGGGGATGCAAAAATTTCCTCTCTTTTTTTTTGTTTTTTATTATTAATTAATTAATTAATTTTTTCTTTGTTAAATGCAACCTAAGACCTGAAAAGTTTAGAAGCTCTCCTAACCTAGGCTCTGATACCAATTTGATGTAGGACAACTAATAGGGTGACCCTAAATGCCTAAATTTAAATAAAAATAATGCATCCTAAAATCTAATATGGCTGAAATTAATTAATCAACAAATAATGGCAACAAGAAAAGATGTAGAACAACGGTAAAAGGGTTAAGAAGAGGGTTGTACAAGTCTAAGATGCATATCTAAATGTAGTAGCAGATCTGATAGGTCTAGGATAGATCTTGGACAGGTCTTGGGGCTGTTTTGGGACAGAACTGGGGCTGAAACTAGGACAGATTTGGGACAGATTTTGTGACAGATCTAAGACAGGTTTTGGGGTTGTTTCTAAGACAGATTTAGAATAGGTTTTGGAGCTGTTTCTGGACAGAAATTCAAGGAGAAGAAAAGGAAAAGAGAGAGGAAGAGAGATAAAGAGATAGAAAAAGAAGAAGAAGAATACTCGAAGATGGAAAGATGGCAGCCTCACGCTAGGCTTCACGCAAAAAGGGTCTCACGCCAAAGGAATCACTCCCAAATTATTTTCGTCGCACAAACAGCAGAAGAAAACTTCAATTTCATTCATCATTAAGTGTCAATCCCATATGGAGGGGTTACATCACATATATAATGACTTAAAAAATGAAAAAGACCAAAATACCCTCAAATAAACAAATACCAAATTACCCCAAGGATTAGAAAGCCCTAATTACATGTAAAATCACTAAATTTCCCCAAACAAAAACAACTATTGGACTAAACAAATAAATGAAAGAAAAAATACAATTATGAAAAGCTGAAAATCCTAAATCTAAATATAGAAACTTGTTAAATATGGAAACTCGTGTAATGCTCGCATCAGATATTCTTCCAAAATGATACAAGAACCTATAGCACAACAGGTAGAGGACTCATTGTTGTAGCCTAGAGGTTGTGTGTTCAAGTCCCGTCGGTGTCAGATAGGCAGCCAGTCCAAGAATATAATTTATCATATCCAAATAAAAAGGCCAACCTCAGATTGATGGGACAAATGACTCATGATGATGATGAGATGTTCTTCCAAAATAGGACTTCACTGCAAATATGAAGCCTATACATGATCTTACTATCAAATCTAACTGAGTCGGACATAATAGCCTTCCATATGCATGAAGAAGCATGGGAATAATGATAAATCCAAAAACCATCTTTTTCCACACCATACTTAGTAATGACTGATGGGAACCTTTTCCACAACTATCTACCTGGTTCAGTCCATATGCCTGAAGAGGCATGGCCATAATGATGGATCCACAAACCATTTTTTTTTATACCATACTTAGTAATGGGAACCTTTTCCCACAAGTACTCACCTGGCTCATGGTTTCCCTGACCTCGACAACCTGATTCTCGGTGCAATTCAACATTAATCATGAGAATAGGCTGGACAACCAAACTTTTGACCTAAATAGCCTTAGACACAGCCTTAATAATCAATCAAATAATAATTTCTTTCTTCTTTTCCACCACTCTAAAAGTTTCTTTTCAATAGCTTCCAACCTTCTTGATGTAGGACATGGATGGACCCATCACAAGTGAACCCAGTTAGTTTATTTTAATATTATCTTATTTATTTATTTTCCCTTTCTTAATTAGATTAGGAGATAGTTTCCTATTTGAATTAAGTTTCCCTTGATGCTTAGTTTCCTAATGTAATTGGGACTTATCTCTAATTAGTTTAGGATTTGGTTTCTATCTTTAGATATTTTTTTTATATAAGGCTATGTATTGAATGGGAGAAACACAACTCTCGATCAAATCCATTAATGAAAATATTATGGTTATTTTATCTTCTTTGTCCTTGAAAATATTATGGTTATTTTATCTTCTTTGTCCTTCTCCTTCCTGCCGTAGCTGCAGGCGTTATCTTCCTCCTCCGAGTCTCGACGAAGACTCAGGATTCTCCTATTTTGTTGGATCGTCGTGCTGATAAGCATTGCTCCGCATCACTTCCAGCCACGCACATAGCATAATTTAATATTAAAAGATAGTAGTTTGAAAAAATTGAGAAAGCTGATTTGAAAAAAAAATGAAGCAAGCCCAAGGGGATTAAGAGTTTCAAAAATAGAAACCATTTTAGAGTATAAGATTTTGAATTTGATATTGAAATCAAACACCAAACACCTAAAACATGAAGGATGGTGGAGGTTCACAACCGTGTCATTTAAAGTAATCATACTAATTTTATGTAGATAAGAATCAGGAAAATAAACGGTGCATTCTATAATTGCACGATATTGTCACTAACATATACAATAATTACCAACAAATGCAGAATCATTTACGGCTCGATGTCATATATATGCATGTACTTGTCCCACACATATACTGTTGGATCACCTGCAAGTTGTTTGCTTTAAGTTGACAAATGCACTTTTGCTAAGGGACTTGGAACCCATTAACATATTTCAAAACTCTATGCGTTGTTGTGTGGACTCATATGAGTGCTTTGTGATTAAAATGCAATCTCTTAAATTCTTGCAAAATCAATTAAACATATGTATTTCCACCCAAAAAAAAAAATGAAATAGGACAACATCCCAACCTCATAGCTAAGAAACATACGGGAACATATGGAATCAAGGGATACTCAAATTGTAACTGGTGTATGCCTGACAGAAGTAACAAAGGACCAAACATATCGAGATTTAAATGCAATAATAGGGTTTACCCCCACAGATAATGATCATGACAACACTAACAACAACAAGACAGTTTTCAGCGCAAATCCTAATTCCACATCACAAACAAATTGATAAAAATTTACCAAAATAAGTCCAATTATGTTTATAGGTTGTTCGTAGTAAACTGGCACCCTGCTGTGTCCTTTATCCAAAATCAGCCGCATCAAATCCCTATGACAACATATCAAGCATATCTCATCTCAGAATTGAAAGAACGATGGGTTAATTGTATTTATCATTTCAGAAAGAAGCATTATACCTATCAAGTTTTGCATTAACATCAATTGCAAAAGTTTCAGAGATAGGAGTCATGGCATCTCTAGCTGTTTTCTCACTAAGTTCAAGTGCTCCAGCTATGATTGTTGTCTCAATCATGCGTCAGTTCTCCACCTTTTCCAGCCTAATTACAAGTGTATACACAATTATATTTGGTCACATCAAATAAATAGGGTCAATTATCTATAGACAACAATATCACTTAACTCCAATCAGAATACCAGAAATTATATTTGATTAAGAATGATGCATAAAAAGTAGCTAGTCAACACAATGACCTCAGGACTTCAGTAATCAATGATTATAAATAAAAGGAAACCACCAAAAATGATCATGTGTGTTCAAGTTCTCAAAAGAAATGCACATGATATAGGATGAAGTTTCTTAGTAAAAGCTGATTGAACACAACTTGGTAGTAATTAGTCAGCCAAGAAATTAATTAAATGATAAGCTATACCTATGAAGTCAAGCTTTTGAGGCAAGTGGTTTTAAATAGTAGATAGAATACGGAGCGCAACTGTGCAAGCTCAGTGGATCTGAAAATAGGGAGAAAGAGGTGGTCCATATTGAAAATGACTTAATTTCACATTGCAAAGATTTCAAATAGATTTCAATATCTGGGTGTGACTGCATAACAATGATGGTTCAAGCTGGTTATTGAAAGCAGGGTTATTGCTAGCAGACGGAAGCAGGAGAGACAAGCCAATGAAGTGTCATATGATGAGTGTCATTTCAGTCAAAGAGGAACTTTAACAAGATGCAGTTAACCTTCATTGTTATATGGATCTATAGTCTGGACACTAGATTGGAAATTCAAGATGAGTTGCCGAAGTGTATGCTCTTTGCTGATGATATAGTATTAATCAATGAAATAAGACACAAACTCAATAGTAAGCTAGAATCTTAGAGGAGAATTTTGAAGTCAAATAGCCTAAAAATTAGTAGAAGACACAAGACTTCAGGATTGAGATCTTTGGTTCAATCCCCGGTAACTCCAATAAAGGGCCGCTCTCCGTGGGATATGTACAGAGGAAGGTCCCACCGCTTGAAACCGGCATGTATGTGTAGGGAGGCGTGCACATGCCCCGAAGAACTAGTAGAGCGAGACACTTGGATACCTTTAGTCATCAAAAAAAAAAATTAGTAGAAGACAAACATAAAACTTTTTAGTGGAATAGAAGATAGAGAGGGCAATCCAATCAAAATTGATAGCGACCTTGTTGTACACTGCAATAAGTTTAGATATCTAAGATCTATGATAAAATCATGCAGAACAGAATCTAGATATAGCTAATAGGATGAAAGCGAGGTGGGCAAAATGTAGGCTAGCTAGTAGAGTTTGTGAATGATAGGAGAGTGATGCAGGACAAATAATAGGGTAACCCTAAATGCCTAAATTGGTTCCCTAAAAGTTAAAATGAATGAAAATAATGCACCCTAAAACTAACATAGGTTGAAATTAAAATCTAAATTAATATATGCAATTAATTAATTTAAACTAGCCATCAATAACCATACAAATATGGAGAATTTAATGTGTGAATGGAAAGGATGGGCTCAAAGTATTAAATGAATCAAATGGGCAAGGGTTAATAAGTCACATGGAAAGTAACTTAATGCTTAGTCACGTGGGAAACTTAAGAGACTAGGGCAAGCATTCGAAAAGAAAAAGGATAAGAGGACAAGGGGATTTATGGCAGGAAGGACAAGAGGAAAAGGAAGCAAGGGGTAGCGGAAGTCACAGAAGCCACAGAAGGGATTTGGGATCGGGCAGTGATGGAAAGGAATAGGAAACTGTGGAGATTTGGTAAGGGTATGACTGGCTGTAAGGAAGAAGAGGACAGATTTTGGGTTTGGAAAATCAAAAGAGAACGACGAAGATGGGATGAAGAGGAGAAGAAGAAGAAGTACCCGAAGAAGAACTATGGTCTCACACCAAGCCTCACGCCGTATCCTCACGCAAAGGAATCACTCCCAATCTGAAGAATCACACCTTGCAAAGGTATTCTGCGAAAATCTCACTATTTATTTTATTCAATCGTCCCCAATAATGCTTACAAGAGAGAGCTTTTATAAGATATGCAACCCTTAAATAAAGAAACTCCTAAAAATAGCCTAAAACGAAAATAAACTCTTTTAAAACAGGAAATTCTAATCTCTAATTACAACAAAATAGAAAATAGAAAGAAATAATAAAAAGAGATTTGCTGCTCCGCATCAGAGAGTCCCCCATCGCTTAAAGGGTCGTTTATATAAAACAATCATTAGACCAGCAATGTCTATGGAGCAGTGTGTTGAGCTATGAAGAAAAGACAAATAGACAAAGTTAAAGTGATGTAGATGCGAATGTAACATTTGATGAGTGGACTAACTCTTAAGGATAGAATTAGAAACAATCGTATTAGGGATAGCTAAAAAATAGCCATGGATGAGCAAACTAACTCTTAAAGATAGAGGTAGAAACAATCGTATTAGGGATTGCTTAAAAAATTGAAAGAAACTTGATTGAGATAGTTTGGACATGTAACTAGAAGACCAAGACAGCCCCTATGCATAGAATTGAGAAATTTCTAGTTGTCGATAATAGGAGGACGGGTAGACCACTAAAAATGTCAAGAGAGGATAAAGAAAGATTTGATGGATGGTGGAGTGATTGAATATATGGTATATGATAAGGAAAATTGGAGAAGTAAAACTTGAAAAGACGACCCCAAATAGATGGGATTTTGGCTCTCATGATGATGATGATTAGTCTAGACATTAAGCAACAAAGATACATCAAGAAGATTAGATGAGGCAAAGATACCTATTTCAAGATGAATGTGTGAAATAACAAAAAAAGAAGACAAAATTCATTTTGCTTTTTTTTCCTTTTTTACAACAAAGCTAGAATTAGGAATGGGTGCCTAAAAGAAGATCTACAAGTGACTTCAATAGAATAGAAATCAATAAAACACTTTTAAAATTTATTGGGTGAGCCCCAGCATGAAAAATCAAAGGGTTATGGGTTCAAGGAACTAGAATTGGTGGTGCGGTCGGGCTTGAGTCGGGGTAGAGCATGGCTTTTAAAAGGGTTGAGTGCAGAAAGTTGAGGGGTAAAAAACCTGGAAGGAGTGGACCGGCATAGGCTAAGGGCTTTCATTCCTGTTAGTGCCTCGGTTTGACCGAGTCTCTAGGTTGTCAATTCCATGACCGAGTCGAACCTTGCCTTGGAAGAATGAAGTTTGAAGAATCAAGTTGATCAAAGTCCGAAGGCAAGCTGCGGATGATTCTCCATGTGTTTGGCAACTGGGCAGGTAAAATGGTCGTAGTGGACACTAGGCTGAACCAAAACACTTTAGGTTTTTTTTTGAATGGTTAATATATTAAGAAAAAAAAGAGCACCAGAGGTGCAAATACAAGAAGCATAAAGGAAAAACAAGGGAACAAAATAGTCTACTACCCCACAGCATCCACGAATAACAGAAAAACATGGAAGAACCACAAGGAGAACCTAAGCTAAGTCGATACATTCTTTCCAAACACACAAAATATCTTAGTAGAGATATTCTTAAAACCCACTAGAGTAGAAGCCCACGAGGCACACTTGGCAAACACTCCAGTAGAAACGGCTTCTAATGATTCGGCACAATCCTTGAAGATGCGATTGTTGCGTTCCCACTATAGACTCCACATAGTGGCCAAAAAAGTCAAATGCCACAAGGAGGAGCATTTAGGGGAGACAGAAGTAATGTTCCAAGCATAGGATAACTCGGTTACCGTAGAAGGCAGTACTCAATCCACACCAAACTTTTGCAACATAGAGATCCACACTGCATAGGAGAATGGGCAATGGATAAGGAGATGATTCGACTCTTCCGACGCTTAGATGCAGAAAGGACAAGCACTAACAATGATTCTTCCACGTTTGCGCAAGTTGTCTTGGGTCAAGATTTTCCCCATACCCGACCCGCAGTCCACAGGAAACCAACTGCACGGGGAGGGGCATTGGATTTCCAAATGTCAGGGTTGACAATGGCAGGAGTAGTCACCCAATTGTTCCACTTGCGAAAAGACTTGACAGAAAAGCAACCATTTGGGTTCGGCTACCAAACTAGGCAGTCTTGGCTGGAGGTTCGGATACGATATGCAGAAATAATATGAAGTAGAGCCGAGAAGTCATCAATCTCTGAGTCAAAAAAGATTATGCCAAATGGAGAGATCCCAAACCACCTGATCACTGTGAATGGAGTAGAAATTAGAAATGAACCCAATCAGAATATGAGATAGCCGGTAAAGAGACGGAAATCGAGAAGCCAAAGTAGAATTGTCCCACCAAGATTCAATCCAAAACACTTTAGGTTAAAGGACCATAGTGTAGAAATTTTTGTGGAGCCAAAATATTTAAGTTAAAATTAAGTGGTTGTCACTGTAGATTCGAGCCCTCGAGGCACTATAAAACATTGTGCGTGTGTGGTTTGCTTTGGTGGTTTGATTTGTTTATTGTTATTTGCACACACGATTATTTTCACATAACTTGATTAATTCACATTTATTTAATAATTTAAAAAGGATAATTAACAAATGGATTTGGTCCTATTCACCCCCCCTCAACCCCCTCCCTCTCGGACCGTGCATTGGTCTATCCCGGACTTACAATTCCTTTGTGCTAGAGTGGTTGTGGGTGACTCCTTTTGGCTTTTCATATTTCTCTCTTTCTAGGGCCTATTCTTAGAATGGTCCTTTTTTTTCCTTAATCCCTATTGGAGCTTCCCATGTTTCTTTGTATCCTTTTGAGCACTTCTTCAGCCCATTTAATAATCTAAGTACCATTGTGTGTGTGTGTGTGTGAAAAAGAAGCTCTTGTACTCCCTACCCACTCCGCACTTTGCTGAGAAGTCTACCACACTGTTTACTAACCTAACAAGCGCAAAAGATACCTCTTAGCCCAAGCACAATGCCCAGGTATAAGTGATTGCTCCATTGCTTCATCTTCTTCTTGAGGCTTAATATGGTGCATTAGGGTTTTAATATTGTCACTTTGGGGGTTGCTTGCAGGTCGGGGTTTCTTTTTCTCACCTTTTGTCTCTTAGTGTGCTCCTTGTGTGTTTTTTTCGTCACATAAAGATTCAATTCCATTATGGAGTAATACTTCCTTCTGCTTTCAGGATTATACAGTAGAAAACCCCCACATGTGGAGAAATTTTCACTACTACCAAAATGGGAAGAAACCCATGCAGCATAAAAATATGTCAAAACAAAAGTGAGTAACTACTGTTTCGTGCTAGTTAAAAAGACTAGGCCATTAAGGAAAGCATACCTCATTCCCATGCAAATTGACTAGTGTTTTCAGCTCAGCTCTACGGAAAAGAGCTACATGTCCCTTACCCAACACGATGTCCAACAGCTGTCAATAAAAGAAAATAAAGGTCGAGAATGCTAATTCGTCATATAGCAGGACTCAAATTATGGAAATGCACTTCAAAAGAACGTCAAAATCAATACAATCTGAATCAAATGGAATCACCTTGCTGATTGGATATGCAACAGGAAAGCAAATCCAAACTAGTATTTGAACTACGGGAGCCAAAGCAGACCCTACAGCTAAACCATATCGTGAACATACAGACTGCGGTATAATCTGTTGGTTCAAGTCAAACATCAATTAAGTGTATGTAAAAGAGCAGAAGGGACCTAAAGGAATTTTTATCAGGGCAAAGATAAAACGAGAATTGGACTTAAAAATGATTTCATATATATTTTAATAAAAAGACACTCTAACATGATCAATTTACCTCGCCAAACAAAAGTATCAATGTCACTGAAATCAATATAGCACCCCATGCTGTGATAAGACTATCAAGGAAAATTGGGAGTGCCTGAAGCAAATAAGAGAATGTTTCAGATACATTTTTAAGTGAAAATTCATACTGTTCTATGTTCACCACTGCCTAAGAAGGGCTGGTGCCAATCTTCTCTTACACATGGCATACACATACGAAATATAAATTATGATGGCAGATCACCCAATGATCTCGGCCTGAGTGTCCCTCATCAGCAACCTGTCTTCAAACCCAATGAGCTGCGTCCTGAGTCCCTTGAATCCCATCAAAGTATTCATCTACTAGGTACCAACATAAAAGGAACAAAGCTCAAAAATATATCGACAAGACAAGTTTAGCCACTGTACTGGAATCACCTTCACGTGAAAGAAAGAAAAAAATGCCATTGGAAGTTTAACTGGCATGTTCCTTGACCACCCATTTATTTCCTTGTAAGGCTTCAAACCAAATGGCCAGAATATAGCTGGGGCCTTATCTCTATGTCATGCAAACATAGCTGAATTGCATGCTTTGAGTATAGGTGTGAGAGAGTTGGCAAAGAGGGAAGAAGGAGACCTAATTGAAGGGAACTCCTCTGCAGTGGTCCAATGGGCTAAAGCAGAGAATGGTCCTGGAAGCTGCGTGATCTGATCAAAGAAGTCAGAGAGGTGATCCTGTAAAAAAGTTTTTCCATTTACCACATTCTGCTGATCTTCTAGCAAAGGAAGGGTGGGGCTAAATGATAGCAATCTGACTCATTTGAAATTCTCTGCTTGGGTGTTAGTGTGGCCTGTTCTCTCTTGTTTTGAGGTCTATTTGTTGGGCGTATTTTTTCTCTCAATCAATAAAATCGTAATGTTTCTAAAAACAAGGGTCAGAGCCATCTGCCACTACTATCATTGTAACTTCACCCGCAATTCTGATTTTTAGCTTATTTCCATTCCAGTTAGAGCCTACCTGATTGTTGACCCAGATCTTGGACATACGCATCACATTTACAAAGATACTTTATGCTTATAACTTAAACAGTGTAGTCCGTTACTTTCTCAAGTACGTAAAGAACATTTTTTGTCATTACAATTCACAAACATATTACACAAAAAATTGCTTTACATATTCATGTACCTCCATTGCCCCAGCATTACAGATAAGTAGCGTACACAGCAACAGGTGCTGATTTTTGACAACTGGCAGTATTTTTGCTGAAAAATAAAACAAGAAGATTCCTAAATTTATCACTCCATGTAAAAGTAGATCTCTGAATTTGTAACAGTCAATTGTATAAAGCAGCTTAACATGAAGCAGTAGCTATAAAGAGATTGAGATCTAGTGAATAACAGAGCTCATCTAACAGCAACAAACATCAACAAAATATCATGTCCATAAATGATAAACGGTTTCAGGACCATAATCATCCTCCCAGTAAAATAGCATTTTGTTAGTTGTATAGAACTGCTGCTAACATGGTTTAAAATCTCAGTACAAAAGGGAAAAAATAGAGCACCAAAAATTCTAAAGGTGCAGCTATATCAGTATGAGATCTGACCGATTCATGCCATATCAGCAATGCATGATTGCACAGGAACATTGTATTATTCCATTTTAGTTGATATTCCAACATGTACATAATGATATGAATCCATACCACAAATATCATACACAACACTGGTAAAGCACCGGTGAAATGCAACAGATCTTTTTTTTTCAAGATAACATGTGTATCTATGCAACAGATCATTGTTCCACATTACTTTCCCATGAAATAACCTAAATCCATGTTCCCACTCCTAAACATGTATTTTCACGAGGGTTCATTCACACAGGACATTCCCAAGCACAAAACCATCTTCATGTAACATGTCTCACGATACATTCAATGAGAACATAATTACTTATTAATGTAATCAGAGGAGTGCACCTCAGAGAAACATAATGGACTAAGGCAAGAAAGTAATGAAGCTGTATCATGTTACAAATTTAAGTATCAAAAGTTATCCATGCTCAGTCAATTGAACATATTCTTCTATCTGATATTTATTGGAAACTCTATGGACTAGAGACACTCAACACAGAAGATTGATGCATCACAATTGGTAGTTTATCATATTCGTCATCTTTTCTCTGTTTTCCCTTTGAGCACATATTCCAAATGGCGTCAGATATTTCCAGAATGAAAATCATGTAGCTCCTCTTGTAGGTTTTAACTACAACTTTAATTTTGTAGAAGTAAATGGTGCCCAAACTACATTAGTGACTTACATTCTTTCCTGACAAAATTGTTCAAGGTTTCCCAAGCACAAACATCCCAGTTCAACCCACCCTAACCCCCACAACCCCAATAAAAATAACAGCAGTAGTAGTAGTGTCAGTAGCAGTAGCAGTAGTGATGATCTACCATCTTAAAATGATACTCTCTGTTGGATAGAAAAAGAAGATTTTGCACCCACATTTTCAATGTTGATCTCTAGGAACTTGAAAACCACATTTACAAGAATCCAATCAGGCTGATTTTGATAGTCCCTCATCCATGCTTAGACCTTTCAAACCCACCCATTTCGTTTCATGGTCATGCATCCCATAAACCTTTCGACAGTCACCCTTAGTGCTGTTTTATAAATAAATTGTTTTAGACACTTGATTTTATATTTTCTACATAAAAGAATTTTGCTACTTATGCCAGCCAAGAAAAAGAAATTAAGTTTTTGAAAAACGAAAAGAACTTCATCACAATAGAATAACAAATCAACTATCGGTGAAATTGAGAAGCAATTCAAGGCTATAGAAGTCCTAATGAAAACCAAAATAAATAAATTTAGTAAATATGCGATGCCGCATAACGTCACTCCATTGAATACATAGAAAGCGAAGAACTTTTTGGAAATTAACCATTTTCTGAATAAGGGTAAACATATTTCTACTCTTTGTTGTGAAAATGGCTATTTTCCAGGAAAGCTCTCTCCTTTCCAGATCAACTAAAGAAAATAGATAACTCTATCTCGTATCTTCGGTTTTCCACTAGACCCACAAAATGCAAGCAAACATTCATGCCAATGGGACAAATCCAAACGCGCCAAAATCACAAACTAGTATAGAATCAATGAAGAAGAAGAATCACCACCTGCGTGTTTCTTATCCTGCGGCGTTCCAGACTTGGCAAGAACTTCAAGATCGACGAGGCTCAGTGACATGAGACCGAGTGTAAGCCCAGACATCAGTCCGGCGAACAGGACCAGAAGAATGATTACCAATATATGAATGAAGAACTCTGTTTCGCAACATTGGTACTCCACTGCCATCCGATTCTGACTAAAAATATAGAGAAAAAAAAAATTTATTTCGGTTTAAGAGAGAGACTGAGATTTGGATTTGTTTGTTTTTTTTTTTCCCTTTTCTCAGTCTCTTATTACGCGTAAATAAGAGAGAAATGGGACAGGGGGGCTCCCTTTTTCAGGAGATGTATAGGCTCTGGATTATGAACATCTGTTTCCATCATTTGCAGGAATTTTCCTACTATTTTGGTAGCGTTCACACGAAGCAAAGAAATTTATAAACCTTTCTGTTTTTTTTTTAAAAAAAAGGGCTCCGGATTTGGGTTTTGGAGAGAAGATGAGCTCGAGCTCCTCCCTGTCTCGCTACTGTTTTGATTTTTCCTTTTCTTGGAATTTGTTTTACACGGAGTCAGACAGAGAGGTGGGGAGAGGGGAATAGGATACGAGTGTTTTCTCTGTCAGGAGATTTGTGGAGTGAAAGCGGGTTTCAGTGGTTCGATTGTGAGATTGTATTTTCTCCTGTATAGGGGAAAAATGAGGAAAAATATCGAGACTTGTGGTGGAAACTGAAAAACGCTCTTTTACAACGGTTGCGCAAGTCGGAGAGTTGAGGAAAGGTGACAGCGACGAGAGGCAGGGAAACAATACATCGTTACATTTTACACTTTCTTATTTTAATCTTTTTGTACATATATTTTTATTTTTAATTCTAATAATCAAATCTTTTAAATTCATCCCATTAATTATTATACTTTTCTATTTCCTTTTTCTACTTATCAATATAAATATAAATCATAGTCAATATTTTTTTACTTGGTCAGCCACTCACCCACGTCGCTCATTTGGACTGTTCAAAGTCCGGTGTTTATCAGTTTATAATTTAAATATATCTATTATACACGAATTATATATATATATATATATATATATATATATAATATGCATATTAATCAATATTTTCTAAATAATATTTAAAATGCTTCTAAAATAATGTGCATATTAATCTATATTTACTAAATAATATTTAAAAATATTTATGAAATAATATATTCACGCAAATAATATACAAGAAATACACAACAGTTTTGGTGGTAATTAAGCTCGCCACGTGTCGTTTCCAAATAGGCCCTAGTGGGACCGCCTCATCTTGAATGGAGACGAACAATTGGTAGCTTGTTTCCGATAACAGTAGACTAGTTGATGACACAGAGTTTGACTTCCTCTGTCGGCATAATGACCGTCTTGCAAGAGCATATGCCGTTGGTTGTTTGGACATTGGGGTCAGACCAGACAAATTGAAGATGAGTCCAGTTGACAAAATATACCATTAAATGGGTTGGAAGTCTCACAATTAATAAATTTTAAATTATATAATTTTATGCTTTAAATTTTAATAAGTATGAATGATTAACTTATTAAATTTAAAATTTAAAATTGAAAAAAAATATATATATCAAATAAGGATGAACTTTATATAAGAACCATTTATATGATTTTTTTATATAAAACCAGGCTATTGGTCGCTTGGACATTTGAGATGAGACCAGATAAATTGAAGATGAGTCAAGTTGACAAAATATGTCATTAAATAGGTTAGAAGTCTCACAACTAATAAATTTTAAATCATATAATCTTACCGTTTAAATTTTGATGAGTATGAATGATTAACTTTTAAAATTTAAAATCGGAAAAAAAAGTATATATATCAAATAAAGATGAATAAGAACTATTTATATGATTTTTTTTATATCAAACCCAACAAGATAAGCTCTAAAATATATTTTTAGAGCGTGTCTCGCTATCTTCTAAGATAAAGTATATGTAGCAAATCTTTTATAAAAGTTCTAAAAATATTTGGATCATAAAAGTCCAAATGAGTGTACAGAGTAGGATTTTTTTTATTTTGTCGGTAACAACAACTTGAATTAATTTTTTTTTACACTATTTTGATTTCCTTGTATGATGATAAAAAATAAAATTTTCATTCCTGTCTGAAATTTCAAATTTTGATTTAAGTTTATATTAGAGTAGAAAGTCAATTTAAAAGCTTCATTAAAATTCAAATATCAAAATCACATATTGATCTATCGAGGAAATCAAATATCAGTTGATATTGGACGATATTCGATATATATCGCCAATATTGTTCGATATCGATATTTTAATTAAAAAAAAAACAAAAGATTTTTCATCTGAGATTGATATTTCAACCCCTGGATGTATGTGTTTTTAATGTAAAAAAAAAATCTCATTCGAAAATATGTATTTTCCACTTTCTTATTCATGTATTCAAACTAAATGGAAAAAAAAAACCAATCAATCTGAAATAAATTAATTTTCAACTAATAGTTTCTTAATAGTAGAAGTTGTATATTTTGTACGTGGTATACAATTAGCTAATTATATCAAACGTATAATTGTAGAATATCTTAGCTTAAAAAATTAGATTAAAAGTGGCTTCTAATCACTTGATTAGTTACGTTCAAAATAATTTCCATCTTATTATTAGTTTTAATAGATTTAAATCTGCTGACTAAGAATGGGTTTTAATTCTAACTTTTGATTTTAGAGTATTATACAAATTTATATTTAATATAATGGAATCTGTTTACTCACACATGTATTATATAAGAATGTATTTTTGTTATTTTACTAAAGTAGAATATATTATAAATTCACATTTGAGGCACACATGTATATTACTATATTCTAATATCATTTTTTTTTATTTTTATATGTACAAAATAAATGTATAATTTAATTCTAATATATCATTTAATTTAATAAAATAGATTTAATCTTTCTTAATATTATATTCATAGAACTATAAACTTATCAGACCCTTTCAGACATAATATCATCAGCAACTTTGTCAAATGGTGATGAAAAGGCTTTAGAGCTCAGCTAAGATAAAATATAGCTTAATTTTATGGGGTGCAAATCCTGATGTTGATAGAACATAGTTAATAAGTTAAAATGCTTCAATAATCAATAACAGTAATGGATATTGTCAGCCATTCACATGGAAAATACAACTTTCTAGACTTTGAAGATATGATGGAAGTTTGATAATATTAAAATAATATAAAAATGGCAACAAGTTCAACATGATTGAGATTCCAACTTTAAAGATTGAAGAAAGAGACATCAGATTACAATCAATGTGAACAAATTCTTCTTCTCCTCTTATTGCCCTTTAACAAAAGATCTTTACTCTTTCAAAGCTACTTCAATACTCATCTATATATTTAGGCTTTTCCATTGCTGGGCTTTTCTTGGGCCGAGGGCATACGATATCTCGAGTTTTTAAGAATCGAGATATCTCGATTGATATATAGAGAAAAAAAATTGGCCAATATTCGGCCGAGATGTTGTGGGCTGGGCCGATATTTATACTTTTAAAAACAGTCTTTTTATTTTTTTAAATGAATTTTTTCAAAAAAAAAAGCCATCGAGTTTCAAAAAAAAATTGAAGAGAAAGAAAATATCTCGCCCGATACGAAAAATTAGCTGAAATCTCAGTTCGTCTGAAGTTTCGACCCTTGACCCGAGGTTAGATTGGACCGAATTTTCACATCTTTTAAAATATAAATTATAAGTTAAGTAAATATTATATTTGTCAATGCCGTATAGATGGCTATGTTGATGATGATAATTGTGAATGAAGTCTAAATTTACGTAAGATGGTTTAAAGAATAGGAATGGGATTTTCTTATATCTTTTGTTTTTCTAGGGTATGCTATAAATTTTCTTGGATGCCGATAATAATGTTTTCTTAGATACCATTGGGTATCCTGCGCTTTCTCACACATTAAAAAAAAAAAAAATGTGTCGAAATGTGAAGAGGTCCAACCCGTTTCTACAGTGGCATAATGATATGCAATAGTAATGCACATTGCAAGGTATGAGTTATGAACTTATGATGAATTTTTATGTTTCGTTTTTTGTCAACAATAATTCAATTAGTGTTCGAATTAAGAGTAGAATAGATGATTGTTTGAGTGATGGGTCAATTTGTGTTTAAGAACTTGATATATCCTAAGATTAAGTTATCGGACAATATAAAATTGACCAATATTTCAGTCGATATATATATATATTTAATAAAAAACAGTTTTTTTTTACTGAAATCTACAGAATAAACCAAAATATCAGCCAAAGTTGACTGAAATTTCCAAAAAAAAAGGGCCAAAAGTATCAGTTTTCTAGAGTAACTCAGTATTTCCCAAAAAGAAAACTGAGAGGCCAAAAATATCACTTGCACCAGGCCCAATTTTCGCTCACATGAGAAAGTCTGAGAACACTTGGGCTAGAGTTTGTCTAGGCTCAGCCGCTCAGGTCAGGTTATTTTTGTGTCCAAAACTTCATGAAATCCCAAACGATATTGGGCTTGTCAGGCCAGTGCACTTAAAGCTCAATTCTGGCCCAAAGCGTCACCTTAAGCCCAAATTTGAGAAAACCTAAAAGCTCAATTTCATTTATATCCACAAAAAATTGCATATATTGATATATATGGTTCTACTTAACATAGAAAGCATTTTTATAAGACTTGATAACATCGGCCAGATATTAGCCTCAGCCTAGATAGTAGATAAGCCTGAATTCAATTCAGGTTTTTAAGATTGGGCTCACGTCGTACAAACAAAAATTAGTCTTGGTTTATCTTAATGAAATTGAGACAACTCGAGGCCATGTCCAGACGAGGGGTATAAATCTCAACCGATATTGTGCGTATTGGCCGTACTAATGAGATATCGGCCGATATACATTTATACGGCTGATATTTGTCCAAAAAAATTTAGGGGAGAGAGAGATATCGGCCGAGATCCGAGAAATCGAGATATCGGCCGAGATGCCGATATCTCGATAAAGGCGATTTTTATACCCCTGGTCTAGACTTCATAACAACAAATTAGGTTTAGTCTTGAACATGCTGACTTGCAATGTTGAAACTAGAGTTGCAACTCAGGCAAGTTGGGCTGGGGTTTGGCCCTGCTCAAGCTTAGACTAAATTGCAATTTAAGGGCCCAAGGAAAGCCTAGACCTGGGTTAACATAATTTATATTTATATACTGTAATTGTCATGGCCCGACCCAACGGACATGTGAAAAACAATAATATTTTTTTTTAAGCATACACAACTCATAATCCAAACACGTGACACCTACACATGTTGTAAGATTCTTACGGATCACAGGACTTATTGAACCCTTGATTTGATCGAACTGAATTATCAGCTGCCTACGTACTCCAATGGAGATCAGATCCTGCGTAGTTCTCAATTCATTTATTTCATGGCACTAACCCCATATTATTGATGATGTCACATTAAGACATTCTAATTACCCTATCGTGGGTCTCATCAATAAAATAGATCTCATCTATCCACGGGTCTAGCCAATCACGGGTTTATACCAACCATGGGAACATCGTCAACAATGGAGTTAATATCACACATGAGATAAACCTCAACCATGGGACCTTTATCCAAACATAATACATCCCTCCTTGGGGACAATACTCTAAATATAGGTCCAATCTTCTATGGAATCAATGCCCTTCGTGGGAATATCTATCCACGGTATACAATACTCATCCATGGTCACAAAGCTCTCCATGGGAATAACCATCCATGCATAGAACCGTTACGTCTACCATGAGACCAATACATCTACCATGGGACCACTATATCTATCATGGGGTCAATATGCCCACCATATAATCAATATCTAGGCATGAATCCAATATGTCTACCATGAGATTCATCATCTATCCCTGGTAACTCTCCATCAGTGAGTATCATCTATCAATGGGTAATAACCATCCATGAATGTAATCATTCCATGTGTATTATCCTTTCATGGACATAACTCATACATTCGTAGAACCAATATGTCTATTATAGGACCAACAAGTCTAACATAAGATCAATACGTCTACTATGGGACCAACATGTCCACCATAATGCCAATATGTCTACCACAGGACCAACATGTCAACCATAATACCAATACATCTACCATGGGACCAACATGTCCACCATAATACCAATATGTCTACCATGGGACCAACATGTCCACCATAATACCAATATGTCTACCATGGGACCAACATGTCTAACATAAGACCCATACATCTACCATGGGACCAACAGGTCTACCCTAAGACCAACATCCAAGTACCACCATGGCAACCATCATCCATGGGTATACACATCCATCCCTGGTAACACTCTATTAGTGAGTATCATATATCCATAGGTAATAATCATCCATGAATATAATCCCTCAATGGGTATAATCCATCCATGGGCATCACTAATCAAGGGGCACATCATCTATTATGAGATCTTCTATCCGTAGGAACAACACTCGAATGAATAACCACGTGACTGTAGCAATAATATCAAATTATCATATCATATCATAAATATACCACGACCCCTAACAAGACTTAGGACCCATGACTTATTAAGTATGAGACCCACGACTAGCGTGATCAAATCTACCTCGCCCTGTATCCCTTCACCTTAAAGGTGATTCAGTCAAGCTCTAAGGTGGTCGGACCGCGTCGAACGAAGCTAGTATCACCCCCATGGGGTAAAATAGTATCTAGCTCTACGCAACGCACATCAAGTGTGCTAAATAGCCGTGAGAGTGTCCTCCACCGAGTAGCATGTGAGGGACCTACTCATCGACGACAACCCTACTGGAGCAAGTCTCTGTACCTGACCCCACAGTCTCGAATACCTCTTTGGAACGGTCAGTCAACCATCATAATCACGTGAGGGATGTACTCATACCACGTCTCAATATCAAGTGACCAAGTCACATATACATTTCAATGCCACAGTCTCCATATGGTCATATTGAGGCTCCCACAGTCTCACGGCTACTCTAGGCCTTACTCATGGAATTTATATACTTATCTCATCATTTTACCTATACAAATGTGAGATACAATGATCTACTGATCGGATAGTTTCCTTTTTCAACGGACTGAGGCATAACGTTATCAATATCACGTAAGGGACGCACCTATACCACGCCTCAATATAATCAATATCACGTGAGGGACGCATCCATACCACACCTCAATATAATCAATATCACGTGAGAGACGCACTCATACCACGTCTCAATCATCAATATCACGTGAGGGACACACCCATACCACGTCTCAATATAATCATCACGTGAGGGACATACCCATACCATGTCTCAAAATAATCAAGTGACTTAGTCACGTAGATCTCAGTGCCAAAGTCCTCATCTGTCCATCTTAAGAATTTTCACAGTTCCCTAGCTACTCTAGGCTTTACTCGAGAACAAACATGTATGTCTCATCATATCGGGACTCCCAAGGCATCATAACATCTTTGGGCCGCCTTCGAGAAATCCAATATCTAGCATTAGGGTCTATATTAGGGAATGTATATCCCACCAATCATTTTATACCTTTCACATTTGCTCAACATCTTATATCATCCTAAATATAAATGGATGACACAACGCATCTTTTGATCTAGCTGAAGCACAATGCTCTCAGTTACCTACGTACCACATAGTGGATCAGATCAACCGTAATTCATCATTTTCACATTTGGGATGACATTGGAGAGTGGTCCTACTTTTACTTTGGGGAAATCAAATAAGCCTTTTTTAGCATTTATATTACATTGCATGTATTCTCAATCATGCTAGCCCATCCCTATTGTAGCACAAGTTAACCCCCTTGGGTTCTAAGATAATTGACCTTAACTCACCCATATCACTTAGTTTAACCCTTTATCAAGTTCCTCTTCAAATCATGAAAATTCGTTTTACACATGGTTAGGTCGATCCACCACAATCATTATCAACATAGGTACTTACTAGTAATGTACATATCATCACATAATACAAGCATGGCATTAAAACACATTAATCATGCTTATTATATGAGTTACCCATCTAAAAATTTCGATCACAATCATGAGAATTCATTTGATGCATACATTACTCATAACCATACACAAGTATGGGAAGTTATCAAGGCCTTACATTACACATCTTGGAAAATCTTGATTTATCATACATTTTATCGTACTTTAACACATCATAAACATATGTATTCTCAATTATAGTAAATATCTAATCATGGAGAACTTGGAAAATTCATACATATGTATCTAATACAATATATTCACATCAATCACACATATGCACATAAGGAGGTCAAACCATAACCTTACACAATTATGCATTAAAGCAACATTCACTCAAACATATTATCACACACCTTGTGAGCATGAAATTTTACAAATATTCTCAATGCTCCAAATGTATGGCATTCTCTAATTTTACCCAATATTATCGAACTTGAATCGTATCGAAATCGGTCTATGGATGTGAATCGTGAATCGAAAATCGTAAAATCATATGATTTATAGATCCTCTTATTCGCATAACCATTTTGTTGACCTGAGACATTACAGTAATAATTGAGGAAAATTAAATTTGTTTATTCTAAATTAAATTTGAGCTCTCAGGTGAAGCTCGGGCCTCAATTACTAAGCCCAACCTAAGCCAAATGTTAATGCAGGCCTTTTATCTTCTGCTTAAAAACGAGCCTGATTTGAGCCCTTGGCTTTGAACTCTCCCCAGGGCTCAGGTCCATGCCCATCTTGATGAATCATTTGACGACGGAGGTTCATATTAATAGGGATGTAAATGGGTCATATTTAGTATTTTGATTTGAAATTTCTCTTTATTTTTTACTGCACTATTTATATTATATGTGCATCCTATTTCTATAAATTATTTAAGCCCTTGCTATTTTGATTAATGGATTACCAGTTTTGAATCTAGTTATATCCAAATATGAAAAAAATAAAATAAGAGTTGGATGCAAATTTAGATTTAAAAAGTCTAAGTGGATCTAAAATTTGCATTTAAACTTTTTTATTTGGACCTGACCTTTTTTATGGATGTTCATGTATCCATTCACATCTCTAGTCTCAATCACACATTATGGTCGAGGGGTGCAAAATTCGGTATCGGCTGAGCCGATATTATTCTCTCTCCTCATTTTTTTTTAAAAAAAGGCCGATATCGGCCGATATGATACGGTTGAAATATAGGTGTATCGGCCGATACGATATGATGAGTTTCAAAATCGTATCACATCGGCCGATACGATATGTATCGGCCGATATTTGCACCCATATTATGGTCATTGGATCACACACCTATTCAAATAACTTCGTTGGGGAAACTTATTTTAAGAGAAATGATTTGTGTAGAAAATCTAACTATAATAAGGCAAGTTTTGTACCTCTAGTAGAAACCCATGTTAGCCAATCTTTTTCACTTTTATTTTTTTTAATTTAAAAATATTGTAAAAATAAAAAAGATGCACTTCTTTTTCAGATTCTACCTTTAAATCTCAATACATAAAAGGAAAAGAAATTTGATAGGAATAAAGCATGCAAAGAAAAAAATTGTGAAAAAAAGTTCTGTGACTCTAAAGGCCTTCTTCCAAAAGACAAAAAAAATGTTTCTAAAGATTCCAATCTCACCCATTGCTCAATTTGATCTCATAATGTTATATTTCAAACTTTAAAGGCTCAACATTGGTGAAAATCAAATCCAAAATGCAAAGAAAATACATCGGAAAAATGGGTTAAACTAGAAAGATGGCCCAAAAAAATGGGCCTTTATATATAGATACTTTATTAAAATGATGTATTAAGTGATATAGAAATAGAAAGTTTTTTATTTTCTCTCTTCACTTTTAATTCATTAAATAAAATATCAGAACAAAATGAGATTTTTTTTATATTTACATCGTCTCATATACCATCTTAGTAAAATCACCAATGCACAAATTAATTTTCAATATTTTAACATGTGGATGAGAATATGTATATAAGGGGGCAATGGCAAATCTTTTCCTAAAGTGAGAAAATCTTATAAAGAAAAGGAAAGCTTGGCTAATGCACCTCACATGATGTGAGCCCGGCCCAGAATCCAAGGCCATACTTACAGAGTTACAGGCATGACCATCACACACATGCAACAACTACCACACGTACGAGAGCTAAAGACAGAAAGTAAGTTAAGAAAAGAAAAAGGATAGAGGGCTAATTCCCCACCATGGTCTGCATTCAACATGGACCACAACTGGACTCAAGAGACGTGGTATACCCCTTTCTTTCTCGAGTTTAAGCAAAACTTCAGAATGTCGGTGATTTTTCACTTCACTATACCATTTAAAAGCGAGAGTCTAAATTTAATTCCTACTCTATCATAAAATATTACTCTTTATAAATTATCTTGTGTGAGAGTCAAGAGACTTGCACGTACTTTGAAGGTTAGTTAGATGTTCTTTTACTAAAAAACGGTTTAATATTGAAGATAGAGCGATGGGAAAAAAAACTTTTATATGATTATTATTTGTGTTACTTTTGTCCTTTTTTTTTTCCTAAAAAATCAGTTATTATTATTATAATATTATAGTTGTTATAAGAGAAACTCATGCACTAGTTATCCAACTACTCACTATATTTTTCACATTTAAATTTGAGTTTTTTTTTCCTCAAGTGTTCAGGGTAAAAAAAATGCCCCGGCCGATATTTAGGCTGATATGCATATCGGCGGATAATTTTCTCTCTCCTCCGATATCAGGATTTCTCTCTCCTCCGATATTGGAATCGTGAAAAAACTGCAAAAAATAGTGAAGAACCGTGAAAAACCGAAAAAAACCGTAAAAACCGTGTAAAATCGTGAAAGTCGTATCGGAAGAACCGTTAAAAACCGCAAAAAACTGTGAAAACCGTGGAAAAACTGTGAAAAACCGTATCGGTTTTTAAAATAAAAAAAATAACTTTTAAATACCGATATGGTGACCGATATTCGTTTTGCACGGCCGATACATATCGTATCGGCCGATATTGTTCGGTGTTAAAAAACCGATATATATTGGCCGATACGATATGTATAGACCGATATTTCAACCTTTGGTTCAGACATCTCACCTATAAGAGAGACTTTATATGACTAATCTTTCATAGTAAGTGTACACCTTCCAGCATACATATATACATATATACGGAGTTCAAATGATGAAGAATAACCTAACCCAGAGTTGTTTGAAACGTGAATGAAATCTGGCTTTATCGACACCCATTTGATCAAACTTCAGATGGTAATTATGCGATGAAAATTTACTCTCAACAGCTTAGATCCATCCCAAAACTGTTATTCTCCCCCTCCTTGGATGAAATGAGCAGCAGATGGAAAGAGAAGGCAGATTGAAAAAGGAAATAAAAAAAAAAGATGGGAAGGGAGTGAAAAGGGCTGGCACATGTGGGGTCCTCCAGATTGAATTGCAATCAATGGTTTTGGTGGTGAGGGCCCACTTCCAGTGTCAGCACCCATGTGACCTTCCATAATAATAACCCAAAAAGAAACCGCATGGGGACAAAGGACAAAGGAACCCAAATCAGAGAAAGATTGGGGCTTTGAAGCTTTGTTCCGAATCCATTGCAATCAATGTCTTTGGCAAGGGAGGCTCACTTTGTAGGAAAAATAAAAGCACTATAATGAAGTTTTGTTATAATAACTAGAATTTTATTTTGTGTACTTTTATTTTTATTTAAATTTACATGTAAAAATTTACAGAAAACCCATTCTAAAATTCTCATAGATGATATCTAGTATCAAGTATCCACTGCCTTTAACGTACATCAGATTAAACTATGAAAATTCAAATCTAACACATCACGTTTTTTAAAGCGGAACGTTGACAAGTTGAACTATGCCCATATAGGCTCAAAGTAAAAAAAAAAATTGAGATGTACAAAGTAAAATCCTAATAATTGAATTAATATATTAGAGAAGATAACTGAAGTAAAAATTATTAAAAAAGGGTAAAAGAGATCTGTTTTTTTCTAATTTTACTGCCACATGCATTAAGAATGACAACGTTAGATATTTAAAAAATGGCCCTAGTAAAAGAAAAATTGAGAAAATTCATTTAAAGTGGTTTAATAGAAGACTAAACACCTCCTTGTTAGATAGAGTTGAAAAGCAATAAATAGTAGATAGAAGGAGGAGAGATCGATCTTTAGATTCAGTTTAATTTATAATAGCGCCAATGGACGAAATAAAACTGGTAAAAATGACCTCAAATAGTTTGAATTCTAACTTATGTTTGTGATAAACATCCACATGCAAAAATAAACCTAACTGATGGGATCTTTCAATAATAGACCTTACTCTCATAACAGGCAGGTAAGCAAAACAAAACTTCTTCCCTAAATTCTTCCACAACTTAGACGGGCAAATCTGATCCTTTCACAGAAAAAAAGGTTTCAAAGAGAAAAGAGAGAAATTTAGAGATTTATTTGAGACAAGTGGGACCAGTAATAAATCTTGCTTAGCACCCAAATCACCTTCCGGATTGATTGGGATTGTTATTCTTCATGTAATTTTTTTATGATATTTTAATAAACATATGATGAGACTTTTAGAACAAAATGATCTGGTTCTTTTCCTTTTCATGTCAAATGCCCAGAATTTTAGTACAAGGTAAAAAAGAAACAACAAAGATAAGAGAGATAGAGAGAGCATTTCAAATTTCAAATAATCTAGTCTATTGTTGCTTTGATGATGTGATGGAAAGTGTCTGTTGTCGTGTGTAAAATAACAAAGGTTAACAAACACCACAGGTGGTGGGGTGAGTGAAAATTCCTCTTTTCATCGAAAGAAAGCCTTTTATCATCTTTTTCCCCGCTCTCTTCTAATAACTTCTGTAAGTGCGTTGAACTTGTTCCACCACCTCCTTTCTCTGTTATTTCCTTTCTTTTCATCTTCTGCTGCCTCTACTGCTGCTGTACACACCATGTTTTTTCTTCACAGCCTACTTCTCTTTCCATTCAAACAACTTCCATGACATAGTAAAAAGTAAATGGCCAATTACAGTTACAACACCAAGAGTCGGAGTTATTCTCCTCCGACCCTTTCTCACCTAACATCTACAGAGAGTAAGTTACATATAGAGAGAGAGAGAGAGAGAGAGAGAGACATTGATGGATGATGATGACCCATTTCTGTCCAAAATCAGTCTTGTCCTCGTGTCTGTATGTATGCATGTGTATGTAATATGTATTGTGGGTGGTTGATGTCTTGTTTTGGGTTTCTTTCACTACGTGTTGAGCGACTAAGAGTGGTAGAATCATCCTCTGGTCGGTAGCTGAATGGGCCAATATCAAGACAAAAACAATATCACCATTACCATTTACTTCATTAGTCTATACACCTGCCAGAATAAAAAACATTGAATTGAAATGAAAGAATAGGTTTCTTTCCTAAAGCACTTTTGTCACTAGTTACTTACCCAAGTAAGAGGAAATCAATCTCCCCCACTTTGCAACGATGCCCTTGTTCATCATCCTCTACATTCCTATGGCTCCATGGTCGCCGGAAGAAAACCTGAAACCAAACAAAATAGAGGGCATTCATTAATGCTGAATCTTGCTAATGTGAGAGCAAGGTCACGAGGCAGGTGAACACTTTGGAATTGAAACATCAAATTTCTATAAATTCTGACTTGAATTCTTTATATATTGCCATGAAGGTTTTTTAGATGTCTGAAGATAAATTATCTGGTTTCTTTTTTAAGTATCATGGGTATTCTCACCCCACATTAGAGGTGAGACTAATCTCACGAATACATGAAACTGCTTGCAAGCCTTGTGTATCAAGTAACTTCTGATACTTCTGGTCTATTCCTAAAAGTTCAAGCGAACTAAAATATACACATGTGCGGCCATATTACTTAGTTTTACAAAATGCCTTCCTACCTGTTTGATGCTTTCAAAAGTAATAGGTGTGATTTGAACCCACGCCATCTTACAGTTGTCGAACTGAACACCTACCATCGTGCCATGAGGTCAAGTTACTGATTAAATGCCATACATCTTCCCCAAAATGGTCTTTTTATGCAGTGTTTAGTTGCTGACAAATGGTCTTAACAGAGAAAATGGCATATTGTTTCTGGGCAAATACTCACAATTTTGTGGGAGTTGAGAATGTAAGAAGGCAGAAAGAAGTTGCAGTACCTGGGCGTTTGGAAGAAAGATGATTTGAAGGAAGCCATGTCCAGACTCAAAGTTGGAGGAAACAATGAGGAGGTAGTTGGATTGTTGTTATTGGTGGTAGCATCAGAGAACATGGAGATGGCATCCACAACGGATTTTGTGGGAGACGCAAAAGGGCTATCCGGGAGATTGTGCTCCAGAAGTGCACTGGTAGTCAAAGCAGCAGACATGGCAGTAGAATTAAAATAAGAGAACCTAAAAGCAAGACAGACCAAAATAGGAAATCAGAATCCATAATCTAGGCTTTCCCGTTCTTATTTCCTTTATCTCCTGCATTTACTACAATTGTCATTAGAAGACACAAATGGTTCTTGGGGGCTTGAAGCGAAGGATTTGAAGTTCCAGTTATTTAATTGTTTTACCTTTCTTGGAAAGCTGTATCTTCCTTGGTGCTCTCTTTATGAGCAGCAGCAGCAATGCCTTTGATAGCAGATTCCTTATTCACTGGCAGAAATGGGGTGTGATTGAGCTGAAGCTGATGATCTGAATCAGGGCTGGAACTGTTGCCTGCAGCAAGAGAGATTGGAATCAAAATAAAACCAATCGAAATGCACCCCGAACTCTAATCGACAAAGTGGAGGGCATGAATTTTGAATGAGCTGAGCAATAATCGGCTAATATACCTTCAGGTGCTTCTGGACTGCTACGATTGGATGGAAATGCAGAGTGACTGAACTGGTCGGTTGGAGAAGGAGATGGTGATGGTGATGGAAAAGGACTTGATATATTGTGCTTCTTGACGTCAAGAAGTTGCAGACCCATTAACCTCCTCCCCTGCATTTCAATGACCTGCTGCAAGTCGGCCTGCTCTTCCAACTTCCTCAACAACATGTCCTGGGAATTGTAAAACATCCTAGCTCCTGGATCGAAACAAACAAAGCACAGATTTCCTTAAAACAAATGAAATAAGCTACACCCAGATGACAATTACCCATAAAATGAACGACAAAAGGGCAAAACCAGCATCGCATCATCCAAAAGAATTCTTGAGCAACAAGAAGCAAACTAACCCAGCTGCAAATCATAGGCATCTCTAGAATCAAGGCTGGAAGGAGCAGTACAAGAAGAGAAGTCACCTCTCTCTGCCTGTTGCTGTTTCCTACAAGAGAGAAAACGAGGGTATTATTATATTGCAATAAATACTTGCACATTACTATCCACATTATGTAGAGAAATCTATGCATACTTATCACACAGGGAATCTTGACTCCTTATATAAAATTGTAAATGAAGACGATATCATTGAATTGTAACAAACAAAGTTTACTCCAAAACTCATTTAACATCTGAAGTACCTAAATTTCATTGTATGCATTCACATGGATACAATTCAGATCAGTTTTATGAAATTATCTCCGATATCCATTCCCCATCCTAGCAACTATGATATTGAATACTTACTGAAAGGTCTAATTGAGAGATCTTACTTACCTACATTTCTCATTTTTCGTCTTTTCAAATTCATCAACCATGGGCGTAGAATTTCTTTTTTTCAAATTCACTTCATCCTTTGAAAATTGATGAAGATACTACTAATCAGACTTTTACAAATGGAGCTTTTTAAACATTTGTAAGGCTTTTGAGATAGAGAGAGAGAGAGAGAACCTGTACTTGTCTGGGACTTTTCCCTTCTCCTTGTAAGGCTTGACGAGAACGCGAGCGTCGCAGACAAAATGGGGATTGCCTTTTGCGAGAATAAGCTTAACCGTTTCAGGGTATACGAAAGTGACGAACCCAAACATCCTCTTCTGCTGGTATGGGATCCTGACGTCCTGTACAGGCCCGTAGATGCTTCGCAGACACAGGAGAGAAGAAGAATGCAAAATCCCAAAACTTGATTTCTCAGAATCAATGACAGAAAATCAAGAAAATCAAAACTCACACCACCCATCCGACGAAGTGCCAACCTGAAGTAGTTTAATCACTAAGAAAATCAAGAACAGAAAAAGCACACCATCCGTTTGACGAAATGCCAACCTGAAGTAGTTTGAAACGTCTTCTTCTCTGAAGGTGCTGTCAGCTGGGAATGTAAGGTAGATCTGCCTCGAGCCAGGATTCGACATCAATTCGATCCTGTCCAGCCTCGACCTGGGGCTGAATTTGTGTGTGTCGTCGCTGCCACCCAGCATCAGCGCTGCCGCAGCCGCTGCTGCAGCCCTGCACGAAATTGATTTTGAGCGAGAGAAGTAGAGGAGGAGAAATGGGTCTTGTTGGATTTGAGGAAAGTCACCTCTGGGTATCGTTCTGCTGTTGCTGAAGCATGAGATTCATGCATTTCCCAGCTGCTGCGGTGGTGTATGGGAAAGAAGCAGAAGGTGCTGCTGCTGCTGCCAGGAGCCTCTGGCTCTTGGATCTCAGCAGCTCTTGGCACTGCTCGACCGCATCAATCTTCCCACCTGACCCGATTGCTGCAGCATCGGCTGCAGAGATTGGATCGGGCAATCCATGCAAAAACCGGCAACTAGTCCCGTTCTTGCAATACCCTCTGGCAAAATAGAGGCAAGGCTTCCACCCCAAACCCGCTCCGGTTGGCTCGGACCCGAAGCAGATATCTGGCACAGAGAAGCTCCTTCTACCATAAGGGAAGAGCATGCCGTCGCTGACGCTGCTGCCGGGGCTCCTGGATTCCATTTCCGGGTAGAAGATGTCCCCGTTCTTTGGTCCGGCTGGGATCGAATTGGAGGACCCGGATGTGGCCGCTTCGTTGAGAAATGAAAGCTGGTCTTGCAGCTGGAACTCGTCAATTAGATCACTGCCGCCATATAAAGCTGTAGTTGATGAAGCCGATGACAGCCCCATGTTAAGGTTCATTCCATTCAAGGAGTAGCTCCTGCAATTTGGACTAATCAGCTCATCTTGGTTTTTCAAATATTCCATGGAACCGTTTGTTGGGTAAGTAGCAGCTCTTGCATAAGCCAGCTGGTGAGGAAGAGCAAGCCCAAGAAAACCGAGACGAAGAAACAGAAACAACTGAAGAAGAAGAAGAAGAAGAGCAAGAAGAAAGGAAGGGAGCAGGAGAAGGAGTGGAGGGTGTGGACAGAGAGGTCGAGGAGGGAAGAAGGCCAAGGTCTTTCCTAGCCTTGATGACAAGGGATTGGAGAAGGGTCTCGGGTCCAAAGGCTAGTCGGATCATTTCCTTGTCTCCATGGTCTTGTATCAACAGCATACCCATAATCTTAGAAGCATTCTCCGGATCCAACGCTTGGATCCTTGAGAAAACTATTCTAGTCGCTTCGTAAGCATCCATAAGAAAGAAAAAAAAAAGGAGAGAAATTGATGAAAAAGAGTAGATGAATCTATCTATCTTCAGCTGCTCTCCCACTGCTGCTTCTACTGGCTGCTGATGAGAGAAAGCAGAATAAAGTTAGAAAGAGTAGAAATAAAAGAGTAAGTGCCCATGTCAAAAGGCAAATGATGATCTAAGGAAAAGAGAAACAAAAAGAGAAAATGGGTCTCTCTCTCTCTCTCTCTCCCTCTCCCTCTCTCTCATATGTTATCAGCTAGCTTTTATTTATCTACTGTATGACTTACCATGAAAACTGAGGGAGGCTTTCAGGCACTGAAAATTTCCTATTAATTTCCCTTGTCACTTGGGTTGATACTTATTTTTCCTTTTCTGGGTATGGGTAGACTTGCTTTCTTTCTTCCTTTTGTATCTGGGTCTTGAACTCATTTTAAGTCCTCTTGTATTTAGTGACTACTGATTTCTGCATAGGCAGCAACACTTCCTTTCTTCTTGAGCTGAGCTACTTCTTCTTGAGCTGACTTCTATAGTCTGCTCCTCTTCCTGATTTTGCAGTAGGAAGTGTTTGTAGATCTAGATCTGCTCTTCAAATACTGGATGTTCTACCCTTTCTAGTTTCTACCCTGTAAATCTCTCTTTCTGGGTCAATGACTCAATGCTGCTCCAGTGACACCCTTTCTCTCGCTCCCCTCTCCCCCTCACTATTCTATTTTACTAAATTCTCACCTCCCAAAAGCTATTATCTAAGTCTGGACCCCACACTTTCCCCCTCCTTCCTTGCTGAGCTGCAGCTGTATGCCTGTATTGCTCTTGCCCTTTCAGTATAATAATAATTTTGCTCTAGTTTTTAATGGAGACGTAGAGTGTGGTCATTATTACATAAATTATAGAGAGAGAGAAAGGGTAGTGTGTGCTTGTGTTCTCTCTCATGTGCGTATATAAAACTACAAATCCTATGGGGATTCGTAGGAGCATGGATCTACTGTTCCTCTTTTCTGCTCTGTCGTTTCTCTTGTGCCTGCTAATAAATAATACATCAATGTCTACAGTCCCTTTCTCTCATCTGAGGTAAGAAAATGGAGATTCTGGTTAACCCTTAAACAATAATCTAACTCCAGCAGTGCAATCATCTGCTTCTTCTCCCTAACTTTTCTCTGTATCAACTGCCCACAAAACAGTCATTAATCTTAAATAGTTTAATAGGTGTGAAAGAGACTTTTGTCGATAAGAAAATGAAGACTGGTTAAATCATAATCGAGCTCTTAAATATAGAAGTAAAGAATTTGATATTGTTGGTTTTTAGCTCAAAAAGTCTTTATTATTGGGCATGAATTTGTGATTATGTTAAGTTCAAAGGGGCCAGTCTAATTTATGTAATGCCCAAATGTATAATGTGTGTAAATTTAGGAATGTTTTTTCCCCTCCTTTTGAATGAATTTTATCCTATCATTCAAATATCTATAGGGTGGGCATCTTATATACAGGGGTTCATTTTGACTCTCATCCATCTGTAGAAATCGATTTATTTATTGGTGCATCGACTGAATCACTTGGAAATTGATGCATTGATTTCTTGAGAGTCTAAATTGGTAACACCGATCGAATCATTTTACACATAAATTGGTTCACTTATCGATGCACTGGACAGTGCACCACTAAAAAAGTTAGCCGATTTCTGCAGATGGAGGAAAAGTAAAAAATTCGAAAAACGAGTGTCTACGAAAAGAGTATTCCCGTGTTAGAATGACCACCCTATATATGGGCGACTTTCGTCTAGGGTTTTCAATGTGTGATGTGTTTTTCTTTCTTGGGTGAGAGAGGAGTACAGCAATTGGAGAGGAAGGAGAGACCCTGAGGAAGAGGATCAAGGAAAGAGTTGAGTAACTTTTGCAATTTGTTGTCTTGAATTTTATTCTTTATAGTAGATTGTACATCACATTCTGTGAACATAGCCTTCGAATAAACCATATAAAATCTCTGTGTTCTTTTCTACATGTTTGTTCAATTTGAATTTGATTTGTTCTGCAACAAATTGCTATATATACGTATGTTGATAGAGTATTGTAATTTCATTCTTTGAATTTTCCCTGCTAGTGTAATTAACTCCATTCATTGGTACAGTTTCTATTCAGTCTCTCCACCTACCCTTTTATCAGTCAAGCATCGTAAACTCTTATTTTTCTAAGAATAAGATTTAGCTCATAATCACCCGTTTTAATATCAAAGTTTCTCTACATTTTAAAGCTAAATCATCTCATTCCTCAGTGCCCAGAAACACTTACAGATCTTAAATGGTTTGGAGAGAGAGATCCGCTGTATCTCGGTGGTCTCTTTTGTTGGTTTGCTCTTGTACTTGTTGAGATAGACGGTTCATCTAATACGTCCAGCAATGGATAGGCCACGTATCTAAAAAGAGATCATGATTGTTTACAGGTGGTGAAGAGTAAGCTTTAGTAAGGTGGGGCTCTCAACATAATGATTTTTCTTTAGTTCTCACTTACTACTCGTCTGAATATCATTCAAAATCTGGTTCATGATTTCATTCCACCAGTGGCTTCAGACCATTTATTGTTATTTTTTCTTAGGTTGGCCCACTTGATGAACGGCTGGGCAACAGGAAAGGAGTGAGCTTGGGTAGAGAATTTTTAACGCATTTCAAAAGTGAGAAATGCTAAGCAACATAAATTTGCTATTTTAATAAAATAATAAAAAATATACTTTTTATATAATACATTTTTGTCAGTAGAGGCGATGATCTTTAACTATAGAACTGTAGAATACTTTAAAATCATAATTTAGAGTTAGAATTTATTTTTATCATCTTATTTAAATTAATCAAAATTAATAATAAGGGTATTAATTTGAATGTATTTAGATTGATTGACAAACAATCAATCATTTTTTATTGGAATCTTCATTTTTACTATTTGATGTTTTACAAATATGCATTTGATACGTGCAACTCAGATATTCATTCCATATCATATTTTAAAGAATTAATTATTTAACCAAAGTGTTCAGGCGTCCCATCCGATTAATATTCAGGACATGTGTAAACTTCTCAATCTACACACACTGAATAAGTTCAGTAGGGAATAGTCTTTTAGGGTTGAACATAAATCAAATACAAGACCCATTTTTGGACGTCAGGCCAATCCCTCCATGTTAGATTCAACTTTTATTATTATAAGCTAACCTTAGCATGCTCCATTAAAAGTATAATATTAGTGGGAGAAGCTCTAAGGAGACAAGACTGTTGGCATTTTTTTTCTTTTAAGAATTTATATTTATTATTGTCTGGGCTCAATATGATTTGAAGAGATAGATGATATAATTTAAAGAAAAGCTCTCCACCGAATTACTAAAGCTTTTTTGAGATAAGATATGAAAAATCAACATCTTACCCTAAATAAATTTCAAAGTTAAAAAATGATTAGATGAGTTCTAAATTTAATCGTTCACTTTTCTTGGCATTTTCTATATATTCTAATAAAAAAATGTGTGCCCTTAAAATTTCAATAAAGAGTTTTCCATTTAGAGTTTTTATATAAGAATCTTTTTGATATATAATTAGAATAAATAAATAAATGAATTTTGAGCATTACTTCTCTCAATGAGTAGCCTCAATCATTTCCTCAGATATGGCTAATTCTTCAATTTTCATTCTCAAGGGGTCAAGGAGTTGAAACTGTTAGAATTGTAAATTTAAGATGTTAGCTGTAAATTGATAGTTGTACAATGGGAGAAAATTAGGATATTTTTTATGTAATTAGAAGATATTTTAGTTGAATAATTGGAAGATAATTGAAGTAATTAGTTTTGTAATTGAGAGATAATTAGAGGTCATTAGGAGAGTGATTTCAACCCTGTTGTATATATTTATATATGATTATTTTCTAATGAGCATATAGAATTCACATTTTTTTACAGAAACTACATTCTCCCTTACATAAACATAATATAAATAGTAAATTAAGAGAATGACATTGATAATTTATTTATTATATTAAATTAAATGATTAAAATTTTATATAAATTAAATTTGAATGTATACTTAATAGTTTTTTATTTAACATGACAAATATACTATTGCAGGAGATTCTTACTAGATTAGTGTATGCAAGTTCAGTACAGTGCATAGCTTAAAATTTGAAAAAAATTGAAGAAATCATTTGATTTGACTTGATTCAGTAGCATTTCAAACAAGTCTATAAATTGCACGAAGTTTCTATGAGTTCGATTAAAAACTTGTTTGAAATACTCAATTTGATTAAATTTTAAATTTCAAATTTTTACACTACCAAATTACCAAAATGTTTCAGTGTCAATACTCTCGAGCCTCCACAGCCCTTGGTGCGTTATATGTTCGCAGTCCATTTACAAGCATGTTAATGTATGGAGGTTCGTCAACAAGTCAAAGTATCTGTTAGAAGTGGACACAAAACTCAGAAGATAATCATATTCTTTATGAGTTTATATTATTATTTTAAATTTAGATTTTAATTTTTAAAGAAACTATGGTTACATTTAATCGGCAGGGTGATTTCTTGACAGATTCCTTCTCCCTTTATATATATTTTAAAAAAAATTAAATAGATGACAAATATGTGGAGTGATCGGCAGGAACCCACTTCAAGAAGTGGAAGTCCTGAATTCATATCGGTCGATATGGCGCCGATATCTCGCCGAATCTTATCAGTCCGATATCAGCTGAGCGGTGAGATATTGGCCGATATGATTAATATCGGTATTTTTTTTTAAAAAAAATCAAAACGGTGATGGGTCCGGGTCAAAATATCTGCCGATATTTACATTTTCAATTTTTTTTTTAAAAAAAAAAAGTTTCTTTTTTAGTTTTTTTTATATTTTTTAATTCAGAAAAAATAATAAAATAATACCGATATTTTTAAAAAAATCAGAAAGAGGGGAGAGAATCATATCGGCCGGCCCGTTTTTTTCACCCCTGCTCCAAAAGATCACTCACTTTAGAGTTATTTAATATATATAGGTAGAGAGACTTGCACATGCTTCGAAAATTAGTCAGTGCTCTAAGAAACCTAAACACGTTGGTCATAAAAAAATTGTTAAAAATATAATAATATAATTATTTCACATTTTAATATAACATTATCTCAATTTAATATATTTGCCTTAACAATTCCCTCAATTTATTGGTACTGAGAAGATGATACTTTGCCTTTTCCCTGTCATTATATCATATGCCAAATACATAAATATTCCTATAATTGTCAAACTATTACATAAATATTGGTATAGTTGTCGAACTTTTAAAGGTTGAATGTAGGAGAGATCTGATAGGGTCACCTAATTTGGACAATATGATATTCGACATCATTCTATATATTCTGTGTTTTTGCTTTCCTAATGGTTCTCATGCAATCTTATTTAATAATTATGAGTAAAAAAGATAAGGACAACAATACTAAAGGAGAAGGAGACGCTTCTGTTCCTACTTTCATTGAAGGTGATACAAGCTTCTGCTGATAAGATAAGGGCCAGTTTCTCATAATTTAACTCATTACGAAACATGTAAAAGTTTCAAAAAAAAAAACTCTCTCTCCATTTTACCTAATTCAAATACATTCAAATATTCATTTTTTAATTATATTGAACAAATTAATAGGAACATTAATATTTTTTATAACAAAGAATACCATATTATCTCTCTCTCCATCTATCATCATAAATGGTGAAAAGATATATCAATTTCTCTTATTATTAAAAAACACGTATGTTCTTACAACTTTTCTTTATAGAAAAACTTAAATCTTCCTTTTCATATGGCATGACAAATAATTATGTCATCTTTGTAAACTTTCTTATGCCATGGACCGATTTTGGTAGTGAACTCTTTTAATTTATATATTAAACTTTGACCTTTGATCGTTATCATCACAGCTGAAATTTATTTATTAAGGTCCACTTTTCAAATTCTGATTCTTCACTTGACTGAATTGTAAACTATAAAATCAACCACTCATTTTTTAGTCGTCTACCCCTCAATCTTTTATCTTCAGCTTATAACATTTCAACTCTACAAATTAAGATTATCTTTGATCTTCTACTAATATATCTAAATCACTTCAAATGAATTTTTCAATGTATCACCTATAAAGACTATTTCTAAATTATCTCTAATACGATCATTCTAGCACTATCTTTTAGCATTAATTTATTCATTCGGTGTAGCACGCTTTGTAATAACCCCTAAATAAAGTGGTTAGATAAGAGACATTTCTCTTTCTTCTTCTCTGAAAGAAAAAGGAAAGAGAAAAAGAGGAAAGGAGGAAGAACAAAACGGTGGAGAACCTTTTGTGTCCATTTTGAAACCAACCTTTCATCTCATTTTTTCCCTTGGATCTCATCATGCATGTATGAGAATCAAATCGAGATTTCCTTGAAGCCTCCATACTCGTTTTCTACTATTCTAAGAGGTAAGTGAAACTCAAATCTTCTATTCTTAAGCTCTCAACGCTTGGGTAAGCTAAGGATAAGTGAAATGGGGGTGGGTTTGATGTGTTCTTGAGGAAAAGTAGAGGATTTATGGATTGAGGAAAGGTAGAAGTAGGGTTTTTAGTAACCTTTGGTCAAGACTCTACTTAGAGAGAATAATTTGGGGGTTTGTGATTTTTATGCAAATTATATTTAATTTGATTGTAATGCAAGTGTTTATACATGTTGAACAGCTCCGGGACAGACTGAAGCAAACAATCTTCCAAACTTTGGAGACTTCGACCGTCGGGAACGCTAGGTGAGGGTTTTTCCTATTTGTTGTCTTCTAAGTGTTTGATAAAATGCTCCAATGAATTAAAATATGAAGATACTTGTATAGTGTTGGTTAGAATGTTTGTGATGAGATGTAGAAGTCTTAATTCCTTTACCAATAATGAGTAGGGTGTATTTGGTATCATACGGCCTTAATGTAGTGATGGAAGTATGGTATGAGTTGAGAGGAGATCCAAACAAATTAATATCTTAGCATGTGGGTGTATGGAAAAGAAATGAGGGTACATCTTTGTGGTTATTATTTATATGATATATTTGTGTGGTAATGAGTAGTAAGGGTATCTCTGTGTGAAAAATTATCAAGGATACCCACATGTGGAGAATGGGTTTGAGATGTTTGGAGTACTAAAATGATGACATTTTACATTTAAATTGTCTTTCTCTTTATGCTTTCAATGTACTTTTACCATGCACAATTATATGATGTGATGAATGTGGACTAACCCTCGTAGTTGCAGGAATCGTGCCTGAGGTGGGATCCGATGGACCCATTTCTTAATGAAAGTCAATCTAGAAGCGGCAACATACTTTCGTATTTTGTTTTGGTCCCTTTAATATGATTGTAATATTTATATGGGAAACAAAATTGTCTTGTTTTGAAACTTTAATGTTTATGTTTTGTAATTATGAGTGTAGATGTTTATGTTTGGTTAATGATAGTACTTTTAGGCACGAACTTGGATTAGGGTCGTGACACGCTTATTTTTGTCACCCTAATTTTGTTTATCTTTTACTATTAATCTACTCATGAGTCTTTTCTTTATTACTTTTAACACAAATTTTGATCTAAAACTTTGGTAAGACAGTTTTATTTCATATTGGAAATCATTTAAATGAGCATTTATGACTTGAACTCAAAGATGTATAAAGAGTTTAGATTTACCAAAAGTAGAATATATGCAATGACCCTTATGCTGCCCTCCATCTGCTTAATTTCTTATTTTTTAATTAACATGTGAAATTACATACACTTTCCTATCATAAAAGTGTTAGTGGCTATTATTTGTTGAAAAAATGATAAACGGACATTGAAATTATTTCTTTTTATATTGTATCTTTTCTAATCATTGAAAGACTATTCAATTATGGATAAGTAAGTTTGGCATCTCCATTCAGCCGGTTATATTGACAAATGTGTAAGCCTTTATTTTCTTCTCATTTATCATAGGAAATCAAAAAAACAAATTTAAATATATCAAAATTCAAAGTATATCAAAATTGATCTTTAACTAAAATTGTTATTCATTTACCTTAAAATTATAAAAATAGATGATTAGACTTTAAAATAACACTAAAAGCTCCTGTTCAAAATTACGCTTCAAATTCATTCATCTATTTCTTTTTACAACTTTCAAATAAATAACTTCAAATCAAATTTCACCACCTATTTTTACAAGTTTATAATATATGAATAAAGTTTAGTTGAATATAATTATAAATTTATTCATTTTTTTCAAATCGCAAATTCCTTTCTTTCCATAAAATAGCTTTTCTTCAAAGGATATTTTCTCTTTGTCTGTCCGATGGAGATGTACCATCTGTACAAGTGGTCCTTGTGGCCTCTGGAGTCTGGATCACAATTATCTACCCATGTGGGCCACGGATCCATTCATTTGGTCCATGCTTTAGCCACATATCTCAGTTCATCATAAATGTAAAGACATTTGAATAAATATTTTAAAAATCAAATCAAAATATACTATCTGAGCTGATCTGAATCGGTTTCTAAAATGGTTTCGTTGTTAGAAAGTTAGGTTCATTAAAAAACTTAATTATAATTCTTTATTTATTTTATTTTAATTAAAAATTTATTTTTCTATATAGTATAAGTATTATCAAATTGAAAAAAGATATTAAATCTATATTAAAAAAATTAATAATTTAGATATACTACGAACTGGGTCTCGTATGCTGACGTTGTCGCTTCCTCCTTTTCAAATTGTCTCCACTTTTGGTTGGACGAGCATCCGATCACAGCCGTAGTCCTCAGTCTACTCTAAAGTTCCATTTGTGGTTGAGACAAATGGAAAATATTGTTATGTCATTCGAAATCTGAAAACGTCTTTGGAATAAGATGAGCGTCCAATTAAGTTTCAGCTATTCAAACTGAAAGAAAAAGAATCACTTTCTTTTTATGGTTGTCATAATCATTATTATCATTGTCAGGTAAGTTATATTGTTTATATATATTTTTTTAAAATTAAGGTTCACAGGTCCCTTAGAGTATTTTATTAATTCTGTAAATTTTATTTTTCATATAAATTTAAAAACAATACAATGCTAATTACTAATAATAAGAGATTAATGTCGACAATCCCTTAATTGAAACCAGTTGAAAGGGAGCACTTACACACACCCGGATTTCCTATCTCTACACACCCGTTTCTGAATTTTTGGGTGAAATTACGATTTTACCCCTCGATTTTCATTCATTCGAATGAATGCCCAGTTCATTTTGGCATTCATTCGAATGAATGCCCGTGTGTAATTTCAATTCATTCGAATGAATGGGCTGAGCAGTAACACGGAATACTGCTCAGCCCATTCATTCGAATGAATAGTAATAAAATGACCTTCATTCCATCCATTCATTCGAATGAATAGACCATTCATTCGAATGAATGGACGTTCATTCGTTCATTCGAATGAACATGAAGGAAATGACCGTCACAAATCATTCGAATGATTTAGATCCAAACATGAAGGGAGTCACGAATCATTCGAATGATTCATCACAAATCATTCAGTATACAGTATACAGTAAATTCATTAAAGTTCTTTTAAAATTTTAAACTTATTTTTTGATCACTGTGTATTTCCAAAATTTCTCAAATTGAATATCTAGACTAATTAAAATAACCTGATAAAAATACCTTAAGACTTCAAGGTCTTTTGACACTCCTAAATATTTAAAACACAGTATTTTACAAATAAGGGTATCCCTAGAGTGTGTCAAAAATACATTTGAAAGTGTCAAAAGACCTTTAAGTCTTAAGGTATTTTTATCAAGTTATTTTAATTAGTTTAGATATTCAATTTGAGAAATTTTTAAAATACACAGTGCTTAAAAATAACTGTCTTTATTTTAAAACATAGACCGTTATTTTTTAAGCACTATGTATTTCCAAAATTTCTCAAATTGAATATCTAAACTAATTAAAATAACCTAATAAAAATACCTTAAGACTTCAAGGTCTTTTGATCTAAATGTGTTTTCGACACAGCCTAGGGATACCCTTATTTGTAAAATACTGTGTTTTAAATATTTAGGAGTGTCAAAAGACCTTGAAGTCTTAAGGTATTTTTATCAGGTTATTTTAATTAGTCTAGATATTCAATTTGAGAAATTTTGGAAATACACAGTGATCAAAAAATAAGTTTAAAATTTTAAAAGAATTTTAATGAATTTACTGTATACTGTATACTGAATGATTTGTGACGGTCATTTCCTTCATGTTCATTCGAATGAACGAATGAACGTCCATTCATTCGAATGAATGGTCTATTCATTCGAATGAATGGATGGAATGAAGGTCATTTTATTACTATTCATTCGAATGAATCATCCATTCATTCGAATGAATGGGCTGAGCAATATTCCGTGTTACTGCTCAGCCCATTCATTCGAATGAATTGAAATTACACACGGACATTCATTCGAATGAATGCCAAAATGAACTGGGCATTCATTCGAATGAATGAAAATCGGGGGGTAAAATCGTAATTTCTCCCAAAATTTCAGAAACGGGTGTGTAGAGGCAGGAAATCCGAGTGTGTGTAAGTGCTCCCCAGTTAAAATGATGACTAGAAATTCACTTTATGAAGTGGGAGTTCTCAGTTCGATTTTCACTCTACTCTAACTAGGGGTACAAAAATCGCCAGTACTGAGATATCGACCGATATCTCTCTCTGCCAACTTTTTTTTGGACAAATATCGACGTATAAATATGTATCGGCTGATATGCACAGTATCAGCTGAGATTTCAACTACTAACTCCAACCACTCTATATACAGAGTTGAATACTGTGTATATTTTTAGGATGAACATTCTCACCCTAGAGAATTTTTTCATCTCAATCGGGAATTCTTTTTTTTTTTTTTTAATTCCAGTTTTACCCTTCTAATAGAAAGGTAAAATGGAGGTGGAAAGGTAAAATGGAAATTTAAAAAAAAAAAAAATGGAATTTCCGTGTGAGATAAAAGGATTCTCCTATGTGAGAATGTTTACCCTATTTCTATAAATAGATTGTTTAAGATAAATACTTTTTAACTTACTTAAATCATATTATCATATTTATATATAAATAAATTTCATATTTGAACTTAATAAAATCTTTTGAGTGAGTTGTTTAATCTATCTTGATATTTGATTTTATAAGCGATAAAAAGTCAAATTACACCTGAAAGCTACAAAATGAAGGTCCATGAGTAAGAATAACTTAATCCATTGTTTTTGCTTTGATACCAGAACCACAACGGGTGCAGGCTAGAAAGCTTTGAGCTTGTTGACCATTAGACCTAATTTGTATTGACAAGGACGAAACCTAATGTATAATTCAGGTTTTGATCGGGTTGGGCTTTTAACCTAGGCTCGGGCTTCAAATGCACTAGACCGAAATTTGTTCCCAACTTAGGCTTATATGATTTTGAAGCCCAGAAAAAAGCTCAATTTGAGACAAAGTAAGCCCAAGGCCCGAGCACAAATTTTGGGCTTTCTATGTAGGCTTCAATTGGGCCTGTATATATCAACTCAGGGGTTTTAAAATCGGTATCGGCCGATATATCGGTCAATACGATATGTCGACCTATATATCGTTATCGGCCGATATTTTTATCTCTCCAACCGATATCGGCCGATATTTTAGCCGATATTGTGAATATCGGCCGATAACGATATATATCGGCCAATATTCAATCCTTCAAAATCGTACATATCGGCCGATACGATATGTATCGGCCGATATTTGTACCCCTGCCTCAACTAATTGAAGTCCTACAAAAAATTGATATTAAATATATGATATAAAAAGACCCACTTGTAGAAAGTAAATGAAGAGTAAAATATGTTAATCATCATATATTAAGTACAATGTATATATTTTTTTAGAAAATAAAGAATTAACAATTTTTATAGACAACTTTTATAGTTTGTAAAAAGATAAATTTATTTAATAGTCTACCATCTAATCATTTATAATTGTGTTAACTTTTTTCTCCAATGGCCAAGCATTAATTGCGATAAATGGTTAAAAAATTAAACCTATTTAGAGTTTTGACTAAACAATTATTAATATTGAAGGAAACTTGCTGTTGAAGTTATCATTAAAAGAAAATTTTGAAATTAAAGTTGAAGTAGTTTATGTAATGGACTAGTGAGTCCCATCAACTAGACTAGTGAGTCCCATCAACTAGACTCATAATTATAACATGTCTTAAAGAAAATTTTGAAATTAAAGTTGAAGTAGTTTATGTAATGGACTAGTGAGTCCCATCAACTAGACTCATAATTATAACATATCTTAAAGAAAATATGAGATTAGAAGTGATTATTAGTCATTTAATAAAAGTATATTCAAATTAATAATCATTTCACTATTTATTTTGATGAATCTGATTTGATAAAGGAATATTAATTTTGACTCTAAATTGAAAACATCATATTAAATTTGACCTTAAATTTTAAACCTCGTATTCAATATAATAGATCCACTTACCCTGAAGTTTTAATGTAAAAATATTTTCTGCTACTTCAACACAAGTGTTTTAGTAGTTCTCTATATGACGTTTACATGTGAGAATATGAGGTAATGATTCGAGATGTGATTGGTGGATAAACGTACACACGCTTTCACTTGTCTTTTATACTTTAACAGTCAGTGACTCAGTATCAACGAATTTCTGAAAAAGACCAAAACTCGGGCCCGAGTCAACCCAAACTAGTGTTATACCAAACCTTATTTTAAACCCAAAATGTATATCCACACTTATCTCGACTCAAATTTCTTTATGCTTGCAAGGAATTTTTTTATTTATGTAAAATAAAATTTTATATATTATACAGGGGTTTAAATCTCGATTTTCTAAAGGCTGAGATCGCTAGTCCGATACAATAAGTATCGGTCAGAGGAAAAAAAAATCGGCTAATATAACTTAGATTTCGGTCGAATATTGGCCCATTTTTTTTTCTTTTTAAAAATAAATACATATCAGTTGTAGATTGTCGGCCTAAATATCGGCCGATATTTATATTTTTTAATTTTTTTTTAAAAACAGTCTTTTTTAAGGGCCATCGAGATTTCAAAAAAAAAAATTGAAGAGAAAAAGATCTCACTCGAGATCTTGGCACGGTCAATTTTTCGACCCTTGAAATTATATAGATGTGGCTCAAATTTGAATTTCCAAGTTAAACTCAAAATTTTATATGTAGGTCTAGGAACAACTTGAATTCTAAATTTGGGCCTAATTTTTTGGCCAAAAAATAGTCTATCCAAGACCGGGACAACCCGAATTCGATTTTTTTGGATTTTACATGCGGGCCCAGATCAGGCTCGGCTCAAATTGCACTCTATTGGTCAGTTTGACCAGAGTTACCAGAGTCACTTGTGTTTGTATCAAGATCGGTCTTGGATTTTTTTTATATAAAAAAAAATCAATTTATTATAAGAGAGTGCTTGAATCGATTTCTTTTGAGAAGTTTTTTTTGTTTAATTTACGTGTGGGAAAATCATGGGATATCCAGCGTAAAATTCTCATAGATGAGTCTACTATCCATAGGGCACACCAAAATTAAGCCATGGAGTTCAAACCCACATCTCTCGATTCCCTTTCAGATGTTATCTAAACATAGACGTTGAAATCTTATATATCCAATTTCAATTGACTATTCAAGAGAAAAATGTATTTTAAAAAGGGTAGAAAAATCTATACATTTTGAAAAGAAAAATTCTACTAGAGATTTTTCACTCATCGAAGATTGATAGTAATTAGCATGAAATCAACATGATAGATCATTATCAATTAAACTTTTATCATCATATTATAATAGGTTCTAATATTCAAATGTCAACTCTGATAAAAATTTAGTGCCTAGAGCAAAAAAATATAGGTCAATATTTAATCATATCGATTAATATTTGTAAAACCAATACAAATTTTAATTGATATAGCAGCTAAAATGGGCTGCATTTTGACCGAAGTTTAGCTCTTATCAGATTTTCAGGAAAAACTGAAAAAAACTTATTCTTGACAAGATTTTGCTCTTGGGCCTAAATTTAAAAAAAAAAAGATTTCATGTAAGAACGTAACAAGTAAAACTTACAAAAGTAACTCATGTTCCTATAAAAGACCTCACCATGATGACTCGACACTGACCCAATTTGTCCCTTCAGCATTCTCACCTAATTATAAATAAAATAGTAATTAAAAAATAAATACACTATTGTAAAAGGAGAAATTATCCGTTGTGCATCGATTCATTGTGAACTCAATTACTAACTTTTGAGTTTTGACAGAGCATATATTTAAACCATTTTTCTCTTTTATACTCATTATTATCTCATAGTTAGATTTATATCAAATTTAAACTTATTTTGACATAACTTGACCCCTTGGATTAAGCTCAAGCCTCATAGATGGTTAGAATCAGGGGTACAAATATCGGCCGATACATATCGTATCGGCCGATATGTACCGGTTTTGAATGTATGAATATCGGCAGATATATATCGTTATCGGCCGATATTTACAATATCGGCATAAATATCGGTCGTATCATATCGGCCGATATTTTAAAAAAAATGGAGGAAAGAGGAAAATATCGGCCGATAACGATATATCGGTCAATATATCGTATCGGTCGATACCAATTTTTAAACCCCTTGTTAGAATCTTTTCACCTTCATAGCCACACTTACAACTTTTGCTTTTTAAATTAAATTGCACTGCACTTTTTATTTTAAAAGCAGATCTATTTTCACCATTTAATATACTCTCTTCTTTTCATTTTAGTTGTTCCATTTTAAAAATTAGAATTTAAAAAAAAAAAAAACTATCAAAAGACTTATAAACTTCTCTCTAAGAGTAGATAGATAGATAGAGAAAGAATCAAATGACATATTAGACAACTATTTTGAGATTAGTTTGAAAATACATTTCAGAGAACTAAATTAAAAAAGAGAGTAAATGTTATAAAAAATTAGTAAACTGATTCGCACTAGATAAATAATTTCCAATGGTAAGAGGGAAGATTGTCTATATAAGAAATAAAAAAAGAAAAAGGCAGAAGAACCCATGTGGGATTGAATGCCCCACACCCAAATATTGTTGGTGAGATACTTAGAAGATCCCATCTCTCTCTTGTATCCTACTATCATACAATTAAGAGTGAAAGAGTTACCAATTTGATTAGATTTGGAAATTTGGATGGAAACTATAAAGAAAGAGAGGTGAGATTGAGACTGCAACCAATTAAATTTTGGTGGATGTGACTGCGCACTGCTGTACCCATCTGTTGTTATTGAAATTTGAATTTACTTTTTCATCTCATCCTCTTCTCAAAGGACAGATGATGGGCACATGGTGTTGGTGTTGGTGTTGGTGTTGGTGTTGGTGTTGGTGTTGGTGCAGATGATGTTCATATGTGGGGACTGCCCTTCACATCTCCAAGTTTCCAACACTACACTCTTGCCAAGGTTTCACAAACAAAAATATCACCCACAAAGCTCTCCTCTCTCTCGACTTGAAAGAGAGAATGCTCCTTCAACGGGTGAAACAGGATGATCATCTTCAGATCATTTGCATTGCTTGAGATATTAACGGTAATATCAGGATATTTTTAAATTTTTATTAAAAATTTAATGGGAAAATCTCACAAAAATTATAATATTTAAAAATAATAAAAATAGAATAAATAAAAATATTAATAAAATAAAATAGTAATAAGGAATTTACCGAGATATTATCGTGAATTCGTGATATTATCATTTATCACGTTTTTAATGAAAAATTTTCGCCGTGGCAATAAAAACAAGTTTTTAACGCGATAATGATATTTTATAGATAAAAATGCGATAAATTTGAAAATACCGTCGATATTTGTGACAATGATCATATGCACACCCGTGTCTGCTGGCTGATACTCTCTGCATCTAAATATGTTTAAAAAAATATATTCGATTTACGTTTAACTTCAAAGAGTCACTCTACGTTTAATTTATTTCATGTGTAAATTAGGAGATTTGCACATGGTCCAAAGATTAATCGAGTGAGATGTCTAGACATCTTGATTAAAAAAAAAATAATAAGTTTTTACTTACTAAACCCCCATGCATGAGCCCACTAACACTAAGGCACACCAAGGTTAGGCCATAGGGACTCGAACTCGCACCCTTCCACACTTTCTAAGGTGGGAGGCAACCAATTGAGGTAGAATAAGGTCAAGTTATATAATCTCTTTTTTTTTTTTGTTATAGTTTATACTACCTCTACAGTAACACTCATAATTTAGAGTTTTAGACCGTGCAATTTGCTTTTTTATTGGCCTGAGTACGTGTCGTTCGATTATTATTAAAGTTTTTTGTCTAATGCAAAGCTAAAATCTAGAATTAAGTTGAATATAATGTGCTTAACCAAAACTTCATTTAAAAAAAAAAAAAAATCAGCCTAGCATTTTATATACTTTTAATATGCACAATAAATTTTGTTTAAACAGGTTTTACTAAAAAATTATGATACAGACTATTTTAGAATCGGATTAAAAGAAATTCAGTTATTTCTCAAAAACATATGCAATAAAGAATGTAAAAAAATTAATGATTTTGAGAGAAGATTTGGTGGTCAAAATTCGCTCTTATTTGTAAAAAGACCTTGATACTGTCAGGTGAGACGACTAAATAATGTGTTGGAGAGACTTTTATTCCATATAAAGAAGTGTCAAATTTAAATTTATAAAGGGTGTCGATGGTAAAGAATATAAAGAGATGAAATAATTCAATTTAAAGAGGCTCTATCATATCTGACCTATTTTGAATCTGAAGTAGCTACAATTTGTCTTATCACCCTTTCAAGCTAAACCAGAGTACCATAGTACAATAAACTAAATAAAACTAAGTAATGCTGCAGGAGTGGGAGAGGTGTGGCTGATTAGTGATAATTATTGATGTTCCTCTTTTCCTTTTTAAAATAAGAAGCCATCCCTTTCTCCATAACTTTAATTGATTCCCTAATCTTTAATTAGGGTTCCACAAAGCCAAACCTCTCAACTGGGAGTCTCTCATTTTTACTTGGGATTTGGGAAGAGAAAATCAACGCAAGCAGGCCTAAACTAATCTATCTAATGCTTTTTTGTTTGAAAATTGGCTAAACATGCATTAAACAATGGAGTGATTGTATGCATTTGATTATAATATTAAACTTGTAATCCCATATCAAATCCAACATTTTGTATCTAACACAATAAAAAAAAATATATAAATATAAAACCTGTGGTTCCAGGGTCATGTTCAGTGGACATTGATTTGAACGTTATAAGGTTCAGCAGTACAATATTATGTAATTCTAAATTCAATATAACAAGACCTACTTATCAATATAATAAATAATATATTTATTATTTTGTTGCATTAACAGAATTATATTTAGTTTAGCATCTCTCTCTCCATCCTACCAACAAGCAACCCATTCATTATTACATGTGCTAATCCAAGTCAGACTCCAATCTTGAATTATTGTGAGAAATTGACAAGTCATGTTGAAAAAAATGAAATTAAAGGTAAATAATTCAAAATAATTTTCTTTCTTATTGAGTTAATATTTATTGTGTCAAATTTAAAATGGTAGATTAAATTGGTAGGTCGAATAAAAATTACCACGGCTAATCAACACTGTTGAAATGTATCACTTAATTGCTAGCAATCAGAGAGAGTGCATTTTTTTTTTAATCTACCATTTGTGGGTTGGTTGAAAAAGTCTTATTTCAAATATGTGCCTATAGAAAATTACGTAAATTATAAATAAGTCAAAATATACTTTTTAATTTCAAAAGTTCAAATTATTCAAATAGTAGAAATTCATAAAGTTAGATGAAAGTTTTATAATTCAAATTGATATCAAATTTGGTATAAGTCAGGAGAAATGAACTTGTTTTTATTTTATTCATTTTATTATTTTGATTAAGATGAGTAAAAATTACTAATATGACTCATTTATAAATTTCAATTTCACAACTCCATTGCCTAACTTAGCTGTTGATTACAACTACGTACCATTTGCTCTTTGTTGAAGAGTCCTATGAGAGGTAAATTTTGACTCTTGATCAGGGATTACTAAGACTCTAAGAGTATTATGAATATTTTTGATATAGAAAACATTTTTAGCAATGGAAAGAGAGAGGCAGGGCCGGCTTAGACACAAACGGAAGGCTAAAGCAAAAACTTTAAACAGGGCCTTATTTGTATTTAACCTATCTATTATTATAAGTAATATTTAATTAAAATTTTAACATATTATTATAGGATAATTATTTAGACACGCGTATTTTTTTTGCAGACACGGATTTTTAGTTTTTTTAAAGAAATTACTGCGTTACCCTTCCATGTTAGCGTAGTCCGAATATGAGATAAAAACATTTTTCCAGACCATTACTCGTGTCTAAATTCCACTGCATATGCTACAGTAATACACAATGCATTTTGAATAATAAAATCTTCTTTAAAATTTTAAAGTTATTTTTTAAGCACTGTATATTTCCAAAATTTCTCAAATTGAATATCCGGACTAATTACGATAACCTGATAAAAATACTTTAAGACTTCAAGGTCTTTTGGCACTCCCAAATGCTTAAAACACTGTGTTTTACAAATAAGGGTATCCCTCGGCGGTGCTGAAAACACATTTGGGAGTGTCAAAAGACCTTTAAGTCTTAAAGTATTTTTATCAGATTATTGTAATTAGTTCGGATATTCAATTTGAGAAATTTTAAAAATATACATTGTTTAAAAAATAACTTCAAGTTTTAAAGAATATTTTATTTTTAATTAATGCACTGTGCAATATTGTAGGATCTGCATAATTATTTTTTAAGCATTGTGTATTTCCAAAATTTCTCAAATTGAATATTCAGACTAATTACGATAACGTGATAAAAATACTTTAAAACTTAAAGGTCTTTTAACACTCTCAAATATATTTCGGCACAGCCGATAGATACCCTTATTTGTAAAACACTATATTTTAAGCATTTGGGAGTGTCAAAAGACTTTAAAGTCTTAAAGTATTTTTATCAGTTTATCGTAATTAGTTCGGATATTCAATTTGAGAAATTTTAAAAATACACAGTATTTAAAAAATAACACTGTAATTTATCAAGGGCCTTTAAATACTTAATTTATCAAGGGCCTTTAAATACTCTCGGCCTTAAGCGGTTGCTTTTCTCGCTTGAAGGTAGAGCCGGCCCTGGAGAGAGGTTAAAAGTTGATTTTTTACCTCTATTCAAATGAAAAAAAGTCATTCAGAATCAAACTATTTAATATAGTCCCCTTCAATTTATTATAACATTTAAAATTTTATGATTAAAAATAAATTATTGAATATATTTATATATTTTAATATTTGGTCAACGATAGTATGGACGAATAGCAAATTTCACTGTTTGAATTTGGTAGCTGCTAAGTTTTGATAGTTTTACCGCACAGTAAATAATTTTTCCTGATTGCATGTACTAAATTGCTTCTTGTGATGGTACCTTGTGGAATCATCCTTGTAAACTAGCTGGTGGGTATTACAGTGAAATTTTGAGTTGTAACTTGTCTTGTCACCTGATTTCCATCAAAATTATTTGAGTGACGAGGACCATCAATTGATGGTTGAGTGGAACCCTCATGGGGGTATAGGACAATCCAGGAGAAATCATCCCACTCTTACATTGAAGAAAAACTACAATGTGATATGACATAGTCAAGTCCCAACTTATTGTTAACATTAAATTTAATTTTAATAATATTCATTATTTTATAAGACATTAATTTTATCAATTGCTTTTTTGAAATTTACGTGTGGAAAATCATGAGATACCCAGAGTAAATCCCCCACAAGTGAGTCCACTACCCCTATAGCACACTAAGATTAGGCCACATGGATTCGAACCTGCAATCTCCCACGGGTTACGGACTATTGACACATCACTTATAAAATTAAGTTTATTTAAATTCGTGAGGATTGACTTGGTTATCTAGAACTTGCATGAGTTTCAGGAGGTCTTGAGTTTAAATCAGTTTTAACACAAATGAACCACTTCTCATAATGTTACTTGACGTGCGTATAGAAAGGGGGGTTTACACCTTGGTCTTAAAAAAATAAAAAAATTATTTCATATGCCTTAAAAAAAAAAATGAACCAAATATGATTTCTTACCTCATTAATGCCTCTTTCATCAACATAAATCATCACCGAAGCCACTAATCCAATTAATCTATGGTCACAATTTTAATTTCATTTCTTCACTGTAGTTTATCAAAAACATATTCTTCACTACTCTGCAAATGCCTCTTTCCTCTTGTCACATATGATTGCTGCTTCTCCATTATTCAGGCTATTTGAGAATCACATGGTGTTGGTTTCTAGACCCACCTTGCTAATGTGATAGAATCTCTTATCTTAGTTCATTAAACAAAAGTTACAATTTTGACATATTATATATAATGTATCCAGTTCATCCTATCATATGAAACGCATAATTTTAAAATATCTTATAATAAAAAATTGAGACAAAAAAAAAATATTGTTAACTATCTAATAAAAAATGCATCCAAATAATAGTTGGCTTTTAATCTAAATTCTGATTTTAGGGGTTTTCAAAAACCCTATACAATTATACGATCGAGTCCAATGACCCAGAAAATGTAATACTCCATCTGTCCCAATTCAGTTGTTTTATTTGGATTTTGGAATTGTCCCAAAATAGTTGTCTCATTTATATTGGAATAGCATAAAGTATGTTGAAAATAGATAAGAATCACCTCTCAACTGGGGTAGTTTAAAGTCAAATTTAAGTTATTTAAAAAATACAAATATTTAAAATGAGGCATCTTTTGTTAGTTTACTTAAATAACAAAATATTTACCATTTTAGACTAAAGTTTCAATGTGAAGTTAACGTGGTCTTGAGATTTTGAGAAAAAATTGAGTTTATTTACTCAACGTAATCTTTTACATGAATCACTCGACACCATGTTCGGCACTTACTGGGCTTAAAGCGTGATAGGCCCTGAGATGAAAATGGCAGCCGAATTAGTTGATAATATTTGTAGGATCTAAACCCATCAAGATGAAAAAACAGGTAACTATAGGGTTTTGTCGGAAGATCCGCCAAAGTGGACCCAAACATCGGTTGATATTTCTGATAGTTTTCAATATTTCCATTATTTTTTCAAATAATAAATAAATGGTCTAAAAGACGCCTAGAATTCCGAACAAAATTATTTGGTCTAAAAAAATGTCAATTTTATTGGGCATTTAAAACTCAGTATATATATTCTGCCTTCACATTCATGAATCATGCTCTTAGAGTCAAGCTGAGCCCAGCTATTGAGTCTAGAATCAGAGGTAGACCTGCTTGTAGAGTCAAGACGAGGCCCAGCCATTGAGTCTAGAATCAGAGGTAGACAATGCCTGTAGAGTCAAGCCGAGGCCCAGCTATTGAGGCCATAGTTTTTCCTACTTCATGTCCTACACAGTCCCTGAATTCGGTAAGGAGAAATTTTCCAGTCCCTTCTAAACTGAAATTTTCATCTGATTTTTTTAATATTATTTGCCTATACTTGCAAAAAGTTGGCCAATATTTTGGCCTCGGCCCTGGATGACAAAATTTTGGATTTCTGAAGAACAGTCCTTAGCCCGGCTTGCAGAAGACTGTTTGAAGCCCATGGACCATGACTCTACTATATGAAGCGCAATGCAACTAGATCTATGACGGGCAAAATACCTGATACATTTTGCAACCATTTCGGAACAGAGAAACTTGTGTAGAGACTTTTTAACCCATGGATCAGAAACGTTGGTAGTAGGCAATGTAACAAATACCGCCGGTATTTTCGTTTTTACCGCGAAAATATCGGGAAAATAACGTTACCGCGTTAAAAACGTGATTTTATCGCCTATACCGTTTTTATCGGAAATTTACAGTTAAAAACGCATTTTTAACGCGAGAAACGGTAAAATCGCGTTAAAAACGCGTTTTTACCGTTTAAATTTTTCTTCCGTACACGGCTATCCCATATACACGCTGCGCTTCACGCGCGCTATCCACACGCCGCTGGAAATGAAAGGAGAAGCATCGATAAAATTTAATTATTTAAATAATAAAATTTATTTTAAAACTTTAAAGTTATTTTTTAAGTAGTGTGTACTTTGAAAATTTCTCAAATTAAATATCCGGACTAATTACGATAACCTGATAAAAATACTTTTAGACTTCAAGGTCTTTTGATACTCCTAAATATTTAAAACACAGTACTTTATAAATAAGGGTATCTCTAGAGCGTGCCAAAAACACATTTAGGAGTATTAAAAGACCTTAAAGTCTTAAAGTATTTTTATCAAATTATCGTAATTAGTCCGGATATTCAATTTGAGAAATTTTGGAAATACACAGTGCCTAAAAAATAACTTTAAAGTTTTAAAAGAGATTTTATTATTTAATACACTATGCACATTGTTTTTTAAGCACTGTGTATTTCTAAAATTTCTCAAATTGAATATCCATATTAATTACGATAACGTGATAAAAATACTTTGAAACTTTAAGGTCTTTTGACACTCCTAAATGTGTTTTCGGCACACCCTAGGGATACCTTTATTTGTAAAATACTGTGTTTTAAATATTTAAGAGTGTCAAAAGACCTTGAAGTCTTAAAGTATTTTTATCGGATTATCGTAATTAGTCGGATATTTAATTTGAGAAATTTTCAAAGTACACACTGCTAAAAAAATAACTTTAAAGTTTTAAATAAATTTTATTATTAAATAATTAAATTTATTTCAGTTTGTAAATTTGAAAATCCCTTTATTTGATTTAAATTATCTCATAATGCAAACTTCAGAAAACTCCCTTTATTATATTAATTTTTAATTATTATTTTAATATTTATATTTCCGCGAGATTTTCCCGTTAAATTCCCGTTAAAAACCCGAGAATTTGAAAATATCCCGTTATTAACAGTTGCCGTTAATATCCCGAGAACGGTATTTGTCACTATGGTAGTAGGTACTTGGTATCCAGAAATTCATTAAGACCTAATGCTAGCATCCAATGCAAAATCTTCAGCAGCCTCTACACCGTATGCTGACTGTGGACAGACCCAGGCCCTCCTTAAGTAGCCATGCCGTCACCTACTGCGAATATTACACCCTAAGTTTAAAACTCAAGACTCAGAGTCAGACTCAAATTTAGCCGAGTCAAACAATTTGAAGGAGATTTTTGACTCAACATAAATAACTCTTGACTCGTTTGGTTTAATATCCCCCAAGTCTTTTTGAGTTTATAAACTAACATTATGCTTTAATCCAAGGTGTTACAAATCGATCACTGATCTCCTGGCAAATGTTGATCATTTGATGACATTTGGGTTCATTCTAATTGAAAATCAATGCCATTTTCATTCTAACAAAATCAGTGACTGATGTAACATGAAATTCAAAATAAAAAATGTACTGTCCAACTATTTTGTAAAGTGATTAAGGACCTCACAAACACTCTGAAAAATGATCCTACGATGATTTGTTTTCAGATCTGGCCGAAGTGGTAAGGTTTCTTGTTGGTCCTGAGGGTTGCACACAGAGAGGATTCAATGGTGGCAGCAATGGACGACAGTTTGACTTTCAGATAGAAATGACCGATGGAGTAGAAAGAGAAAAAAGATAAAAAGATTTCAGCCGAAAAGACTTTTACAATGGACGAGAGTTTAAGGAGTTTTTTTGAAAGGAATACGAAACACCAATTTTGCTAGACCCTCTAATTAAATAATCTCTCTATTGTAATATATGTACTATAGTCTCAACCATATTACATTATAGAGATTTTAGTGTAGTTTGAAGTGTTGGCCCAACCTGACATTTCAGGCTCCTAATAGGCCGTTAAGCAGTGGCCATTAAATCCACTTTTAGGCCTCAAAATTCTTCCCAAAAAATACCCATCGGCATTATACAGAAATTCCGGAGACATCAGCATGGGTCGATTTCGAAAAAGCTTGACGTTTTGGGAAAGAAAAAGAAATCACCGCATCTCTCTATCTCCTTTTTCTAGACATTCAAGGGGCATGCAGTCTCCCTGATGTGTCAAGCTAAGGTTTAAATATCGGCCGATATGGCCGATATTCGGTCCGAAATATCGGTCAAAATATCGGCCGATATTCATAAATATCGGTATTTAAAAAAAAAAAAAAATTTTAAAACACCGATACGGTTTTTCGCGGTTTTTACACGGTTTTCGCGGTTTTTCATGGTTTTTCGCGGTTTTTCACGGTTTTTCACAGTTTACGGTTCTCAGGGGTATTCACGGTTTTCCGCGGTTTTACGCGGTTTTCCACGGTTTTTCGCGGTTCAGGATTTACGGTTCTCAGGGGGTTCACGGTTTTTTGCGGTTTTTTGCGGTTTTGTCACGGTTCATCACTATTCATCACAGTTGTTTGCGGTTTTTTTTTACGGTTCCGATATCGGAGGAGAGAGAAAATGTCGATATCGGTATGAGAGATAAAATTATCGGCCGATATATCGCCCGTATCGCATATCGGCCGATATTTACATATCGGCCGATATATCGGTGACACCGTTTTTTGAATCCCTGGTGTCAAGGAAGATTTTTTATTTTTTATTTTTAAAAAGAAGTATGCGTAAGAGATTTAAATTTGTTATTTGTGAGATTTAATCTATAAAAGAGTTTGTCTTTGCCTATAGACTTTGAAAGTTTGAAGAGTGAAAAAAAATAAAATAATAAATAAGAGTATTGCACTTTACTTTCAGATCTTTGACGTCAATATATTGAGTTTGGTAATTGTAGAGAGGCATTTAATGAATCTTACACTTTCAAAAAGATACACCGATTTCTTTAGATCGTACACAAGACTTTTGAAGATATTATTCAATAGAAGTTAAAATCAATGATTTTGGAGAAAAGAAATTAAAAAAGAAAAAAGATAGTAAACAATTGAAGAACTTAAAGATAGGCTAATGCAGTAGTTATTGACTTTTTGTAGCAATAAAGGAGGCTTGGAAGCAACATTATTCCCAAGTGGAAATTATTAATTATGTTTTGAGTGTATTAAATTTTAAGGATGAATAAGAATAGAAAGAAACAAGCGAATAAATTTTAACTCAACTCTCCTTCTACCATACAACATAATTAGTTTCATTGTGTTGGATTATTTATGAGGAGAAAGATTATTTTGAGACAGTAGTTTTTGTCATGATGCAATAAATTAAAAAAAAATAATTAATTTTCCTCTTACTTCTCTACTTTTTTTATTATTTATTTTTAAAATAAAGATAAAATTTAAATTTCCTTTAAATTTGATTGACCATGAGAAAAAGTCATAGCGCAAAACTCACTACCTTTAATTTTTTGGTATTGTTACGCAACGAAAATATGCTACGAAATTTTTTATATTAATTTGATTGACAGAATGAAACTAATATCTAAAATTTTAGTCTAACCTCCTCTCCGTTCTGCCGGTGTTCACGCATGCAAATTGTGAATGTGCTTTCCACTGTGAAAAAAAAATCAGCTGGAAAGTGTGTTTGATAACCGATTAGTTTTCATATTTGAGATTTTGAAAACTCTAATTTTTATATTCGGTGATATATATAACGGTCCGTTATCGGCCGATATTATTAATATCGGTCTATTTTTTTTTAAAAAAATAATTCAAAATGGTTGTGGCTCGTGCCGATATCAGCTGATACTTATGTTTTCAATTTTTTTTAAAAAAAACCAGCTTCCTTTTGGATTTTTATTTATTTTTTAAGTTAGAAAAAAATAAAAAAGTACCGATATTTAAAAAAAAAAGAGGAGAGAAAAATTTATCGGCCAATATATCGGCTAAGCCGAATTTTGCACTCCTGGGTCTAACAATATTCCTTTCGAAAAATGTCCTTAAAAGTCTCACCTATCATTAAAATATCTTTTCCAGCAATTTATCTCATATTATTTTTTTGGAGTTTAAATGATATAGTTTGTGAGTTCTTTAATCACTTTTACAGTAATTTTGTATTCTAAATTTATGGAATATTACTTTACAAAATCGGGAATCCACTAATTCCCGTGTCTGGTTACACAAAAAGCCCGTGGGAGGATCGCTACCCAAAAAATATTGTGTCCGTTATAAAAAAAAGACCTTATTACATAAATAAAGACATAACACTAATCTTGAACACATTCTAGTTAGTACAGTGGAAAGAAAATGTGCACTTCAATTTGAAACCATTATATCTTTCAAAACAACTTTTCTCTTTCTATAATACTATGTCCGTCCCATTTTAGTTGTCTCATTTGAAACATTTATAGTTTTTAAGGAATTTTCTATATTATGCTAGCACTCTATATTATCCTATCTATTTTCAACACAGTTTATGCTACTCCACATATAAACGTGACAACTATTTTGGGACAATCTCAAAATCCATATAAGACAACTAAATTGAGATAGAGGGAATATTATATTTACGTGTTTACATCAAACCTATTTCAACACAATTCTAGTCTTGTCATTCTGATTAGTTTTTATTTGTGTAGTCTTCATCCCATCCACTAGAATCACAAAATCCACATTAATGTTGTCACCATACTTCTTAAGAATTTTTACTGACATGTTAATTGTTTTGGTGGCATTTCAGATGTGGTATCTTCTACAGCGAGTTGCTTCTTATGGTTATTAAATAATTAAGTGTACATTTATTTTTGAAATACTAAAATCAATAAATATGTTTTAAACAAAATAAAGGAACAAATCAAAATGTGATCTCTCAAATCAAAGCATGCAAACTGCTTGAGGAGAGAAGCCTTTCTTTCTCTTGCACTCGTATCTTCGTTTCATTGGCTGGATACAGAACTCACACATTCAAAAAACAGTCATGATGTTCACGATGGAAAGTGAAAGGAGAGGCCTTATTCAGACCAAAAGCATTGGCTGAAACTAAAAAGAAGAAGACAACCCATCCATAGAATTTCCCTTGAATCTGTCAAAGCACCATAGTTATCACCATCAAAGCCATCTATATGTGGTTTCCACTTATAATTGTGGACTTGTCAAAGCATTATAGAAAATGTTAAATTTGAAAACTGTTCTGTGTTACTGTACCAGAATGTTTGAGGTATGACACATTATCATTAACTGGAAGTCAGACGAAAGACACAACATGTGTGTGTATGCGAATATCTGTATTTATGTTCATCTGCAGGCATATAATACATTTATGCCTGTTTAGTCCTCCAAGGACTGTTATCTAGAGTTAGAATACGGACATGAGCATAGAATAAAATATGGATATGACAGTCAAATTGTATTCCTCAGAAAGTTACCATAAATTTTGCACTGTAATATGCTAATATTTATGTTACATAATGCTATAAATACTCTGGCATGTGCCAGTGTTCCATCATATCACGTGCTAGTCCCAAACTCGGTAAAGGTGGAGAATTACGTTAAACAAAAACTCAGTTGTAAATTTTTTCTACATTAGGCTAGATTGCTAGGTTGCTTCCTCGAAGATATCATGCTAAGTTGTTTCCTTGAAGATAAGCCACTGAAACTTAAACAAGGATGAATCCATAAGTAAAACTCACAGAGCCAACCCAAATGAGGGATTTAAACCCTTGACAATGTAAACTAGCTTGTATGTGTGAAAACTGTATGAAAAGATTGAAAATAAGATGAACGTTGCAATTTTTTAAAATTGTTTAGATCTTAAAAATTATATAAATGAGTATCTTTACAAAATAATTATAAGGTTTCAATCTTTTGGAGTGACACCAGTGTGGTGGTTGGTAGACGTGCTCTTGCTAAGTGTGCTTCTTGGACAACTTCTTTACATGATTTCAGGAATATTTCTATATCTGACATTTTGCGCGCCTGGAAATAATGTGCTGATCTTGTTTGAGGACTCTCTCATTCGTTCATTTTCAGCTCTTAGTATTTCTTGTTTTTTTTCCTATCTCTTTTTGTATTTGCTCTGGTGCCTCTTTACCTATTAATATATATACCATTTCAAAAAAAAGAAAGATAGTATGACGATACTGTTGTATATGTAAAGCCCTCCTTCGGCTCAATTTCATCAACTTTTTTCAACTCTCCTATTTTCGCTGCGACGCAACTCTCCTTCCTCTTCTTCTGGTTTAGCTGCTATGCAACCATTTTCCAATTTTCTCCTTCCTCTCCTTCTATTTGATTTGATATACCACAAAATCACTTATTTTTTTAACGTAACCATTTTTCAAAACCACATATTTTTCTGACACAACCATTTTCCAACTCTTCCTTCCTCTCCTCTTGGTTTCCTCTCCTTCTGGTTTAGTTGTGACACCAGAACGAATCGATTCGATTTGATATATTCAAAACCACCTATTTTTCTGCTAGTAAAGGCTTCTCCCGCTGCCAGCTACATGTCGCTCCTCTTTCTTTGACTTGTGCTTCTGTTATGCTGCTCTCTCTCTCTTCCTCTTGCTCTTTCTCTTCCTTCTTTCTTGCGAACAGAGACAAACTGAAAGGGAGTGAAAGTCCTCATCGATTCTCCCCTCTCTCGATATTGCCTTTACTTCATTAGGAGATTTCTCTCTTCCCAACGACTAAAATATCAGGTCTGTTATTTATTTTTCTTGTTTCTTATTTAATAAATCATGATTTGAAAAAGTGATTTGTTTCATCTTGTTTCTTGAAATAGGGAGCGCAGAAGGAGAGGGACACCAGATAAAATATTTAATTAGCTATAATGTCAGCGATTTCCTAGTGCATTCCCAACTTGTTGACTTAGAACGTAAGGTTCCGAGTCAGGTACCATATTCGGTCAAGAGGCCTTGAATATAAAGACTTGTTCCGGCGTTTGGGGTCCACCCTCAAATTTGTTGTACGATATACTTTTCGTCAAGACACCGTTCTGAAGGACATGCATCTTAGGTTGGGAGGCTTCGTACTTTAAAAGAGGATATGATTACTGCACTTGCAGCTCAGTCTTCTTATAGTCCAACTGGTGATATAAGATGTTTCAAGTCAAGAAATCGGTGAGTTTGGCTTTTACAATCTTTCTAAATTATTTTTATTTTTTATTAATATAAATTATTTAATATTGATGGCAAAATATACCCATTTTGGGTTTAACTGCCTTGCAAACGAAGATGTATTATAGTTCAGGGGCTTGGTTCCAGGCCTTGTTATCCTCTCTAAGGAGCCACCTCAGTCCCAACTCTCCATTGTTGAGTTTTTTATTGTTGTTTCTTGTTTAATATAACGACCGACTGTCCTCACTAAAATGATATTTTTAGTATATTTTGTATTTATAAAATCAGGTATAAATCTATAATTACAAGAAATTAGGAGCTCTTTTTTATTAGGGAGAATGATCGGATTCTAAGATGAGTTGAATTAATGAAATTTGGAGAAGCAGAGAGTGGATTTCCTATTGCATTAACTGTAGGTTTCAAATTTTGGGTTAGGAAAGTTGGAAATTGGGGTTTTCACCCCAAATTAGCTCCTAACTCGTGGACTTAAATTGAGAGTCCACTAGTGTGTGAGAATTGAGAATTTCCACTTCTAGAATGTAATTAAAGACCTAATGACTTGAAGTACCCATAAGTATTATGATGTGTATGTTTATATGACACGAGTTGAGGGAAACTTCACTTGATAATTATATACTAAATTTTGATATAAATGCTGAATATGTGAATACATAATGAATTGTTTGATTATGCTGGATTGATTTTCATTTATCATTGATTTACTTATTAGATATTGTTTCTTAACACTTAGAAATTATGTTTTATGATAAGTACAGGTAAATGACTATTTTACGCTTGTATTTAGACTATTTAGCCTCTTATTTTCTGTGTTTTAAAATATGTTTAATGAGATTTTGGACGTTTTGGAGGATTTATAGGGAAATGCAAGATATGAGAATTCAAAAGGGGAATTTTGCAATTTATGGGCATAAGTTGATATTTTGGAAAGTTAGAATTTTTAATAATTACTTTACCACAATTTTAGGGGTTTTGTTTGTAAACTAATTAATTCAAATCCATTTATGAGAGTTTGGATTAATTTAGTCATTTTTAGAATTGATTGTAAGTGGTAAAATATTTATTAGATTTTCTATACTTTGAAAAGTCCAATTATTAAGTCCATTAAGAAAAGCCCATGAAGAAATCCACATGTGTGAAGACTATTTTTATCATCTCAAGCTACATATGAGGAAATTCGAAATTTAAAAGCTAATATAAGAGTATTTTCGAATTCGGCAAGTAGATTAAGGAAAAAGAAACAAAATAAAAAAGGGAGAAAAATAAGGAATGTTCGATACATGTTTAGTATTTTGGTCATAAAGTTCCACTCCGATGTCTAATTGCTTTGATTCTTTTTGTGTTGGAAAAAAGACTTCAAGGGCTATAACTTTGTAGTTTACGACTTTTCTTGACTCAGATGTTAACAAGGTCTAAACTGAACTTCAATGTGGTATATGTGTAAAGAACGAGATTTTGCACCCACTTTCTTTAAACAAATTTTACTATTTATTCCACCTCCTTGCCTATTTTAAGTCATTCCATGTTTAACACAAATCATATCAACCCTCCATGTGTCCCTTGCTTTATTTAAATATTTAAATTAAAACTATTCATTCCACCTTCTTTCATCTATAAATATTAACCCTCTTCCATTGAGAAAATTGAACTTGACTTAGGAGATTCTTGGAGAGGAGGAGAAAAGGAGATAAGAGAAGATAAAAAAGGCTATGGGATTTTTAATTTCTACAAAGGGTTTCTAGGTTGGTGGATATAGAATTTTAACATTGTTTTTCTTGTGTTTTCTTCAATTCAATTCAATTCCATGATTTGTAATTTCTATTTCATGTTTCAAAAATAAAATTGAGGTGTGGTGAAATATTTAGTTTATGGTTTTCTAATTATTCAATTGATGTATGGTTATTATTTGATTTGATTTTTATTCTTTAATTAAGTCTATGTATGGATTTATTTTAAGTGTTTCAAATTAAATGTGTTGAAAATTTAGATTGAATAGACTTTATTTTTCGATCGAAGGCTTATTTTAAGAGTGCGATGAAATATTTTAGATTTGGAGAAAAAGTTTAAATTCTAATTTATTCTAAGGTTTAATTTGAGATTTTTTAATTTAATGAAATCCATGGATTTAATTCTTAGAATAATTATGGATGAAAATTTTGAATGCATGATTGGTAATTTACGTGAGCTCCATATTCTAAGCCTTTGTTTTATTTTGAAAATATGGAAAATAATGCCTCGAACCAGTTCCATTGTAAATATGTATATAGGTAATTTATATGCTATTTTTGTTTTATTCTGTTTATAAATTCAAAATTCTTGAAAATTGTGGAACTAGGTTGGTAAATTAATTAAATTTTGTGTTCTAAGTTGGGTTAAGATTATTTATATTTTTAGACTAAATCCACCATCTTAATTAAAATTAGTTAAATTGTTAGATTTTATATTTAAATCTATAATGTTTCTAAATTAAAACTAAAATTCATAAATTAGAGAAATAACTCCATATTTATGATTTATCTCAATGTTTTTTAAATTTCTAAAATTATATAATTCAGTGGTATATTTTTCACGGATATATTTTCTTAAGTTCCGATGGGTTCGACTTCACACTAATCGCCATACTATCTAATGGTTCGTGTCTATTAGGACCATTGTTATCAAAGCCGGATTGAATCGTGGTCAAACAGGTGGTTTGTGTGTTAGCGGTTTAGTTTGGCTTGAAAACCAAATTTTTAATCAGGCCACCAGAAACCGCATCGAACCGTAGTTTTATGAGGTTAAAACATTAATCCGTGAACCGCGATTCGCCTTTTAATAATAAGAAATGGGTATACTTGAAATATAAAAGTGCCTTACCATTTCTATATTACTTAGAGTTTGAATGTTATTTGTAATATTTTTATTAATGTTATTTGTAAAAAGTATCTTACTAAATGTTATTTGTAATATATATAATATATTATTAATTAATTGCATCTTAATTTTGTGTTTTAAGTTGGGTTAAGATTATTTATATTTTTAGATTAAATCCACCATCTTAATTAAAATTAGTTAAATTATTAGATTATATGTTTAAATCTATAATGTTTCTAAATTAAAACTAAAATTCATAGAGTAGAGATATAACTCCATATTATGATTTATCTCTATGTTTTCTAAATTTCTAAAATTATATAATTCAGTGGTATGTTTTTCATTGATATATTTTCCTCAGTTCCGATGGGTTCGACCTCGCACTCAATTGCTATATTATCTAATGGTTCGTGCGCTTGCAAGTTATAAATTTAAAATTTATACAACATTTTACGTAGAACAAGTATCCAGTCATAGTCTATTGGGACAATTGTTATGAAAGCCGGATTGAATAGCGGTTGAACCGGTGGTTTGTGTGTTTGCGGTTCGGTCTAGCTTGAAAATCAAATTTTTAGTCAGGCCACAGAAAACCGTATCGAAATGCAGTTTTATGAGGTTAAAACATTAAGCCGTGAACCACGGTTCGCTTTTTAATAATAAGAAATGGGTATACTTGAAATTTAAAAATGTCTTACCATTTCTATATTACTTAGAGTTTGAATGTTATTTGTAATATTTATATTAATATTATTTATAAAAAGTATCTTAGTAAATATTATTTGTAATATATATAATATAATATTACTTGACCGGCTTTAACCGTGGTTAAATCTGGTTGAAATTGGTTTAAACTGGTTGAATCCGGTTGAAATTGGTTTCAACTGGTTGAAACCAGTTTAAACAGGTTGAAACTGGTTAAAATCGGTTGAATGTGGTTGAACCCGATTGAGCTCAAAATTCCTCAAAGACGGTAAGTTATACTGTCCGGTTTTGATAACATTGATTAGGACTTTGAGAACTACCGTGTTCGACTCATTATAGCTCTCTCACTCATCCTGTCACTTATTATTTTTGTCATCTTAGTCAATGGAATCAAGAGTAAGGTGATTATATATGCCATTAGAGATTTTGAACAGCTCTCTAAAGTCAATCGTGAAAAAGTAAAAAAACGGGCATAATATTTATCAACGTTCACACCTTTATGTAAATTATTTTTTTTTCTTTTCAAATTTTTTTTTCTTGTTTACTGTTTTAAAATCATAATGTTAGTTTGAAGCTTGGATTTTAAAAAATTTAGAACTCTAGTGGTGATTGGGGTGGGTGGGTGGGGGTGGGAGGAGGGGCCAAAAAATGGCTACAAAAATAATAGATAGCCTACACTCCGAGCTAGACAAAAAAAATAAAGAATTAACAGAAGCCGACAAAATAAACTCACATCACGGGCCTAAGAAGAAGGGGAAAAATATATAAGATGAAGTGAGCTAGAAAACATCATCAAAAGCCTACATGTAATTGATTGTATTGCAAAAGACGTGTACAAAGATAGTATATATACACATAAACCCCTACTTAACCTTGATAAGATAAAGACTAAATTATATTTAAGAACAAAATAAATTACATTGCTAACAGAGTCGGGGTATCTCAAGTGATATATAGAGTCATTGGTTTATTGAATTAACCAATGTGGGCCTTTTGTCACTTCACCCCTATCGTCACGTGGAACTGCGCTCTGCCGCTGATACCATGTTAGAAAACCATGACATTATAACATTATTGAGATAGAACTTATTCTCAAAAGTTAGTCGTTGAGAGTAGGGTGCCTCAAGTGTTATATAGAGTCATTGGTTTCTTAAATTAACCGATGTGGGACTTTTTGTCACTTCTCGGATTGTTGGGGCTTTTAACAAGTCCCACATTCGTCGAAATGTAGAGGGAGATTTAGAAATTTATAAATGACTTAGGTCACTCCACCTAATAGGCTAGTATTTTGAGCTAGATGTCCAATCTTAACAAGTGATACTAGCGCCAGGTCTCTTCTTTGCGAACGAAATGACTGGCCTCGTTTGAGGGGGGATTGTTGGGGCTCCGAGCAAGTCCCACATTGGTGGAAGTGTCGAGGGAGATTTAAGAATTTTTAAATGACTTGGACCACTCTATCTAATAGGCTAGTCTTTTGGGTTGAGTACCAGTCCTAGCACCACAACTCTTCCTGCCACGGTAAACCCCTTCAAAAAGCCAAAATTCAAGTTTATTAAAACTGATGGTGTTAGCTTTATATATAGTCAATCCATTAGGATAATAGTAGCTATAAGCAGGTAATCGCTTTGACAAACATAAAATGGCTCCCAGAAGCAGCAGAGGGAGGAGAGGTGAAAATTCTATGCACTTTAGCGTCGCACAACAACTTGTCCAGAGGAAGCATTCTTTCATGAATGAATTGCACCAACTTCTGACAGAACCTGAGGGTAGCAGAAATGATACTTGAACTAGCAATAGGCTCAACGATATATCACATACATATGGGATCGATAAGTTGATTCAAATTATTAAAATCCCATTTTTTTTTAAACGTTAACAAGAATAAATGTATTAAGAGAGAAAGAAGCATAATACAGAGAAAAAAATCGATGGATCTAAAAGACTAAGACCCAAAGAAATCTAACAGGAAGAAGAGGGGGAAAGATAGAAAAGAACACCAAAAACAAATACTCCAAATCACAATAGTTCTCTAACTCAAAATCATTTCTTTCTGTAATACCCTTCTCCAGATTAGGTGTGTTAGCTTAATAATTCTGGTTTAACCGGTTAATATCGAGGATTACGGTTAGGGCTTCGAGGTAAACCCAGTTGTGGCCCAATCCGAGCTCGTAAGCTCAGTGATCCAGCTCGTTCAGCTAGAGAGGCATTTTGGTAATTTACTACTTTTAGTTATTATTTTATGAATATTGTTGATATGTGTATAATATTGGTGGATAATATTCTCCTTAATAAAGGATTTGCATTTCTGATTTTAAAATGGATTTATTTTCAGAAAATCTTATTTAAAATTCGCTCGTTAAAACCCCGAAAGGGAGTATAATTATTTTAAAGGGTTTTAGAAATAAAATAAATTTTGAAAATAGTATTTTGTAGTAGACCATTTTAAATATGGTCTAGTTATTTCATTTCACTTCAAAATGAGATTTATAAATTGATTATTTGAACATTTGTTTATTTAAGGAAAAATGGGTAAATTATGGTTTTTATTTAAATAATTGATTTTTATTAAGAGATAAATTCTAATATTTTTATGGTGATCAAGATTTTCAAAACCCAGCCTATCTGTAGGGTTGGATCAAGTTTTGAGTTCTTAAAAATATTGCCCTTAGTGTAAAATCGAATTTTATTAAACCCAAGGACCTTTCTACAAAAACAGTTTTAACAGAGGACTTATTTGCAACCACCAGCGTAACAGTGCTTTCACTGTTTCTACGTCCGCACCCCGCTGCATGCAGCGGCATGCACTGGCCAACCGGTCCGATTTCCCGGCCAAAAACCTATAAATTCAGCCTCGGTTCAGTTGGTTTAAACTCCCAGCAAGATCTGCATCTTCTCTTCTCTCTTTGTTTCTCTCTTAGCCGGAACCCAAACCAGCAGAGACCCCCCCTGCCTTAGCCTCTGTTACCAGTTTTCAGTCACCCATAGCTTGGAGAAAACATTTCAAAAATCTGGATTTCAGCCCAAGAATCCGAGCAAAGGTATCCATTGTTTTCCTCTTTAAATTCTAATCTGTTTAGAATCAAACAAAACCAAATTTGGCCCTGTTTTGATGGAGAAAAACCAGTTTTAAATCTAAGAAAAAACCATGGGTTTCATGTACCCGTGAGCTTTCAGTGTTAAAATCCGGCGGCCCAGTGAGCTTCTGAGCTCCAAACCATTCCCTATGGAAAGAGGACTCCCAGAGGAGTCCATCAGACCGGCTGGATGTGAAAACCGAGTCCGGGAAGCCCTCCCTTTCCAGGATCGCATTTCACTGTCCGACTGCCGTCACTGTCTGCTGGTGCAGACAGTGGAGGAAGACGACTCTCGGATGGTCCGAGAGCCGATCTTCAGACGGTCCGAACCTTCGGACTGTCCGAGCAGTGACCCTCGGACGTTCCGAGCTTCACCTGAAGCCCAGTTACGCCCGAAGCAAGCCAGGCCCTTTTCGGACGTACCGAGCCAAGCTCGGAAGGACCGAACCCACTCGGACGTTCCGAACGCATACCTTTGGACGTTCCGAGGATCCAGACCCACCGAGACTTATTTTCCTTTATTTTTCGGTTCGGATGGACTTCGGAAGGTCCGAGACCCAACCTTCGGACGATCCGAAGTCAGGCCCATGTTCCGAGGCCAGTGACTAGATTAGGTGTGGTTCTGATGATCCGAAGCCACTGTACTCGGTTCCGAGGTGATGTTCTGAGGGACCCAGTTTTCAGATGTTAAAATATTGTTTGATTATGTTGATGTCTAATCTTGCTTGATTATTGTTAATGCTTGTGATGTGATGTGATTAATACCCCCCTTGATTAAATAAAATTGTACTAACCCCTTTTTTCTTACTATTTATAGTGTAAATACTATTGTATCCGCTTCCAGGCCGACCCTATTGGTCGGGCACTGAGTGATTCACTTTCAGGCCGACACTGTAGTCTGGCACTGGGTGACCTCGAGGTCTAACTCAAAATGTCAGGTCTGGTCCTATCTAGAAGACAACCGAGAAGTGACCCGAAGATCTAGACCTAACTCAATAAGTCAATCTGGTCAATGCCCAAAAGACAATATGAGTTTTGGACTGAGCCCCTTTTTATTATTATATTGTGGATTATGATAATTTAAAAAGGATAAAAACCAAGTAGAAGACTCAATTCCATGAACCCTGGATATTTTGTGGGAAAACATATGATTTTCAAATACTACGTATGTGTACGTATTTGTTATGTATATTGATTGTGAACTTGTATGTTGTTTGAATAGAGACCGCGTAAACCACACATCACGGTGAGGGAACTTAACTCTGCAGGATATATAAACAGGTTTTATTATGAGATGAGTATTGAGCAATGAGTGGTTTCAGTTTTGATGAACCCACTCATGTGCCTAGACTTGATGCACTATGGTAAGAGTGCTGATGATGATTATGATATTATGATGTTGATCATATGGTTATGAAAGATTGCTTCCACGTATCTGGGCTATTGAACCAATATCGGCTATATGGGAGATGGTTTATATTTACTGGACCATGGGCGGACCATGATGTCGTCAGTTGCTGACTTGAGGGTGTCAGTATCGACTAAGTCAGAGCTGGAGATGTACTTGAAATGATGTATTTTGACCGTGTCGGGACTTAATACTGGTCCCAGCCTAGTCGGCAGGCGTTACGTCGGATGATAACAGTAATTGATGATGTTGATGCTTTACATGAGATTATGCTTATTGTCATCAAGCATGTGATATTGAACTGTTGCTAACCTGTTATATATTTTACTTATCTGCATTGTTATATTTCCTTCACTGGGCTAGTTAGCTCACCCCACTCACCATTTCAGGCGATGAATCCGAGGAGGAGGACCCTCTTTATCAGGCTTAGGATGGATAAGCTGATGCAGTGTTTCGGAATTCTCCCGGAGGGGAATGCCCTGATCCTTTCTTGTTGGTTCTTGGAACCGATTGCTTTTGTTAAGTACCGGATGTGGTACTTGGTCTTTGTAAACATTATGTATTGAGACTATTATGTTGTTGTAGTCATTTGTTATGATCGTGAATGATGAATCAATGGTGGATTTTATTTGATCATGTTATGTGATGTGTTATTGTTTTTAATATGTCTCTTTTGTGGGGTAGACTTATGGTATGTGTTTGAGTCCACATGTTGGGATCATGTGTGACCTTTGGGCCTAACCGTTGATCCGGCCCAGTTCGTTTGTCGTGCTATTTTATCTTTCAAAAAAAAAAAAAACCAGTCGCGTTCCGGGCCCACCCTTGGGGTCGGGGCGTGACACTTTCAAAGAAGGAAAAAATTAAAAAGAGTTAAATGCATTAATTCTACCTAACACTAGATAATGAATTTAAATTTAAAACAAAATTATTTCCTTCTTTAAATGTACGATGAAATCAAAATTATTATTTACTTATATTTTTACTATTGAATTAATCATGATAAATAAAAATATTTATCTAATAACTTATTTTTATGCTAACAATTATAAGTTAAAAATAATTCAATAAATTTATTTTAAAACGTTTTAAGAACATTTATAATAATTTAGTCATTATTTTTAATCAGATGATGTCTTTGATTGGGAACGGTCAAATAGGTTAGTTTTGATCCACTTTATCCAAATACATTGAAAATAATGTCATTACTAAATTGATTTTGATGAGTTTAAATCAAAAGGCAAAAAAATATTCAAAATATTCTTTCTTTATTATGTTTTACTTTTAAAATACTTTATCTTTCATATGATAGAGCCTAGTGTCCCAAATATGTTACTACTAAGTCTGAGACATACAACAGATGGGTTTTCAATTATAAATTTTAATGAAAACCTAATTTTTTTGGCATGTCTAAGCGATAACATAAATATTGCCATGGATTATAGTTTTTAGTTTTTTTTTCCAGCTGTTTACTGCATAGTTTACTATGTAGTATGAATACATCTTTTCATAGTTTTTTTTTTTAATATTACTGCCTATAATAATGATAATTATTACTCATTCGGTCCCAAATTAGTTGTTTTATATGAATTTTAGAATTGTCTCAAAGTAATTGTGTCATTTATATTGGAGTAATATAAAGTGTGTTGAAAATTGATGAGATTACATGGAGTGCTAGCCTTATAAAGAGAGTTCCTTAAAAAATACAAATCTTTCAAATGAGACAACTAAAATGAGACAGATGGAATATTAATTTATTATTATTAAAATTTCTTAAAAAATTAAAAAAGTGGAGGAGAGAGAAACTGACTATATGCCTTTTTTTTACCCTGAATGATGTTTTTCCTTTTAGTACTCCAAAAGAAAGCTGTGATATTTCAAATCGATCTAATGCTTTATCCTAGATAATATCCTTTTTTATTTTTTTTAAATAATTCTCTTGTCCAGATATATATATATATATATATATATATATTTTTTTTTTTTTCTGTTCCTAAGAAAGTAGTGATTTTTTAAATCAGCATACTGGTCTTTACAATATGTACATTATGTTAGTATACTGATGGTGCAATGTATTAAATTAGTGTATTGGTCTTTTCAAATTGAAAATTTCAATATATATTATATACAAATATTGTAAGTATGGCTCTTAGACTTTTCACAAATTCTGAAAAATTGGTAAACTTGGCAATATTTCAACCAGTCAATAGGATAAAATGATCATCATGGGTGAAACTTTATACCTTCTATAGTTCTCTCGACCATATAGGTTCCAAAATCTAATTAAAGGTTTGTTAAAAATTATGAGTTCTCAGCAATCAGTATCCCTTCAAACTTCAAAGAACAATAACACAAAATTCTAGACGAGAAGACCAAGCTCACACTCAACCCATATTTCTATCTAACATTCTTTAATGATAAGTATCACTTTCAAAAGAGACCTTATTACATAAATTAAGATAAATACAAATACTAGTTTTGAACAAATTCTAGTCACTGAGAGAAAATGTGCACTTTTCAAGAATATTTCTAGCTACCATTCTTTAATGATAAGTATCTCTTCTACTAATTGTTCTTCAATCTGCGTGACTATTTCAGCACAATACTAGTCTTGATCACATTCTCGCTTCATCTGTATAGGTTTCATCCCACACCCACTGGAAGTGCAAAATCCACATCAATATTGTCTCAATGCTTCTTAAGAATTTGAACTGCAATAATAATTGTTTTGGTGCGATGGCTAGTCCCCTTGATGACACTGTCTTCTCTCCTCTACTCAACATCTTAAGTAGCAGAATGATTTTGATTGAGTTGAAGGGGGAGGTTAATCCGTCTATAATATTTTAGATGAGCTTGACATTGGGGTCATTTGAAATAAGTTGGCAAACAAATGGAATGGAGGTTCATAGTAGAATTGGGATCATAGAACATAGGTGTGAGTGTATATGAAAGGAGCCTGGATGTGGTGACAAGCAAAGAAAAATGAGGAATGTTATTATAGCCATGGTCTGAAATCAAAACTAGAAAATACGAATGAGTCACATAATCAACCAGAAATATCATTAATGACAAGGCCAATTTTATCACCTATCTAAGCTAGTGGACTTAGACAACTAATACATGATAGAATATGAAACTAGACTATGTTGAAGGATAAGGTTAAAATATAAAAAAAAAAACTCATTATACATAAAAACTTTTACCTTATTTCCGATGCTGCTCAAGCCATAATGACAAATCATAATCTCCTCCTCATGCTCATAAGCTCAAGGAAGAACTGTGCATATGAAAAGAAATATCAAATAAGAATGAAGTTGCAATAGGAGAGGGAGAAATGGCAGAAAATCCGAGTAACTTTCCTTATGAAAATAAATGGCCAAATGTGGGTAATACCTTTGTGTTTACAAAGCAGGAAAGGTGAAAATGAATGAGATAGGGTTGTCAATTACTGGAAAAGATGACGGTGAACTTAAATCAAGCAAAAAGTTTCATCTACACGAAAGAGAGTGACCATCAACTTTGCAAGTACATAGCAAATTTCTATGGAAATGGATCACCCTCACCTTCACCTTCACCTTCCACCCAAATGTATCGGCAAATACCATTAAGAGAAAAACAACACAAATACACCAAAAGGCAAGTTCTCTATCAACAAAATAGTAAACCCATCAGTAATTAGAAATAGAATTGATTATTTTGTGAAAAATAATTTTTTCTCTATGTAACAAAACAATGTATAAAGATTTCTAAAATGAAAAAATGTAGGGAGATTTTGCACAAGAGGGGGTAAAAAGAATCAGAGAAAACCCTTCAGCATAAATTTCCTTTTCCGTGCATCCAAACAGATTCTCTAAATTTTCTGGAAAAATAAAGAATGGAGGAAAAGGAGCAGACCTTGGTGGCAAGCTGCTGCTTCAAACCATTACCAAAACTAGATTTGCTTTCGTACAAGTCATTTTCTTGTTCCAATTGCGACATGACTAAACAACAAATCACAAGGAAAGGAGAAGAAAGGAACGTCTGCAAAGGAGAGAAGGGGTTTGCAGAGTGAAAATAGTGTATTGGTTGTATATAAGAGAGACGGAAGAGGAGAAGAAGGTAGTGAGGAAAAAGCACGCGATTCGTGTGCTTCAACTGTGTGCTATTTCATTGGATGAATAGATAAGACGCAGATCGTATGTGCTTCTAACAAGGCAAAAACCAGACGATCCATGTGCTTCCGCTCTCTCGTCTTCGATTCGATGAATTCAATAAGATGCAGATCCATACATTTGTTCATTTGTAAAAGGCAGGCTGCCAGTAATGTGCGCCCTATCTAGATGGATCGGATTTTTTGAGTTTATTTAAAGTTCATATCAACAAAATTTTAAATTCATATTTAGATCAGGTCAATTCAGGTTGGGTAGAGGTGTCCTGAACCCGAATCAGACCCAAAATGAATTAAAATTAGCATTTAAACAAGTTATTTATTTTTTACCTATAAACCTTAACCCATTTTCTCCACCAATTAAAAAAATCTTAGTCTATTGCCTCAATTTTCTATATTCCAATAAGCTCATATAAATGAAAAAACTCCTTTACCTTTCATTTTCTATTAAAAATCATTTTCTCTCAAATTTCTAATTTTTTAATTTTTATATACAAAATCGAGTTAAGTCGGGTTGAATAAAATAAAACTTGAATTGGATCAGCTCAAATCAATATTTAAAATCTAACCCGACCCATTGCCACCCTTGGTTTCATGAACTCTAAAAAGTTAGATATATGTTTATCTATATATAGAAATTAATGAATAATTTAGATTTTTAGAAGGCGCACCTCATACGTTCTAAATTATATCATCTGTTGTATGGATAGCAGCATAAGATCATCCACTTTTTGAAATACTGGATGTCTTCATTATGTATGGATTGTAGTTTGAAAAAATGAATATTTTTATTGTCAAAATTAACTCTAGATGGATGAATTTTCTCATGAAATTCCTTTTTATTTTTAAGTAATTTTTGTAGAAATTTCTTATATTTAAACAATAATATAATAAATGTTGATCAAATCGTTCCAAATCACAAGTCTAATCCTAAAACACTTTTTCCTATTTCAGTCTTTTTTTATATTAATATTCACTATTTTTATAATGCTAATATGATCAAATCCTTCAAACATGTCAAATTTTACAGTTTTTCCTTGCTATTTCAAATCACAATCACTTAATAAATGATTAAATTATCAAAAAATCATCTTTTATATTTTAAATCAGATTTTCCAAATTCTCATATTTTAAAATAACGATGCAATAAGAGTGGAAACGACTTATTTTTAAATACAAACTATTTACTTACTTCATGTCCTACGCAGTCCTTGAAACACAAGTTTCGGGCAGGAGAAATTTTCCAGTTCCCCATAAACTTAAATTTGTGGCTGATTTTTTTAATATTATTTGCATATACTTCCCAAAAATTGGCCGCCTGGGCCCTGGATGACAAATTTTTGGATTTCTACAGAACAGTAGTCAGCCCGGCTTGCAAAGGACTGTGTGAAGCCCATGAACAATGGCTCTAATATATGAACTTATGAAGTGCAATGCAACTGAATCTATGACGGGTATGTCCAGGCCCAGCCCAGTTGCAAAATACCTGATACATTTTGCAACCATTTTGGAACAGAGAAACATGTGTAGGCCATTTTCCGTGTAGATTCTATCTTTTTTTTTTTCTTTCTACAATTCTAAAAAGACTCTTTGAAACATTCTTTTAAGTAATATTCGTTGTTAGATTTAATATAATTACCATTGTAGGATTAATATTTTTTATTTTTAAATCAGAAATTAAGTTGATTCAATAGATTCTAAATCATATATATACAAAACATCATACTGATTTGGTATACATAAACCTTCAAATGATAAACGATCCATCAAAATAAAAGAAAAAAATAAAGAAAAGAAATACCCTCTGAGCGTCTAAGAAAGCATAAAAAATATATTTTTTGTATAAAAGCGTTTCTAAAATTTTCGACAGCAGGGGAGGAATTTGCGATTATTATTTAATTACTTAGTAGAAGCTGAAATCAATGATGTAAATTAGGAGCAAGAGTGAAAAGGAAAAAAAGTCTGAGTTACTTCAGTGCATGGCTAGATTTGCACGAGTTGAGTTGAGAATTTTGTTTAAAAAAATTATTCAATGTAACTATTTCACAATGAATTAGTATGAAATTTCAATCACAACTTTTAAATTATTTTTTTAAAAAAAATCTAAATATAAAATTTGATAAGTTTGGATAACTTGTGTGTACAGGTAGAAGATATTAATATAATAATTCATTACCTTTTATCCTGTTTTAACAGATACGAGTACTCTTAACGGCAGGTAAATCCAGGGGTATAGATATCGGCTTTTAACTGCTGAATAAAAACTGCCGATACGTATTGTATCGGCCATACAGCAATCATATCGGCCGATATGGCCGATATCTCACCGAATCATATCGGTCCGATATGATTAATATCGGTATTTAAAAAAAAAAAAATCAAAACGGTGATGGGCCCGAAATGTAAATATCGGTCGACATCGGCCGATATCAAACAATATTTACATTTTCAATTTTTTTTTTTTTAAATTCTTTTTTTCAGTTTTTTTATATTTTTTAATTAAAAAAAAATAATACCAATATTTTAAAAAAAAAGAGGAGAGAGAATCATATCGGCCGATAATTCGGCAGGGGTGTTTTTTGCACCCTTAGGTAAATCTGTGCCTCCATCCTAGTTAGTTAGCTAAAATCCCATTACTACAACTTGGGTCGGGCTGGAAAGATTTTGGGTCGATATTTGATCTCGGCTGAGATTTTTCTCTCTCCTCATTTTTTTTTTGAAAATCTCGATGTTTTTTTTTTGAAAAAAAATCATTTAAAAAATAAAAAAGGCTGTTTTTTTTTAAAAAAAATTTAAAAATATAAATATAGGTCGATATCTAGGCCGATATTTACCCGTATCGGACAAATATCGGGTGAGATATAGATCGGGCCCACGTCGATATTTGTTTTTTTTCTAAATAAAAAATAAAAATCGGCCGACTGTTTTATCTCTGGGCGATACTATGGAAATCCCGAGATATCTTGGCCATGGAAATTGTAACACCCCGCCCTTTTCACTCTAATTTTCAGAGTTTATTTTTTATTTTTTAAATATAATAATCAAGTGATCAGGGAGGAGTGTCACGACGCGAGTTAAGTTCGGACTTCTAAAGTCCGACCCTTAATTGGCCAAGCCCATGTGCGTATGGATTAAGTCCATAAGAATCGATCCACAGATGATACAAATGCAAATTGCGGAATTAACTTAATCTTAATCTAACTGAGGTTATAATAGAACCTATGACCATTCCAATTTTCCATTCTTAGATAGCAAAGTACAAGATCTTATTCTCCAAAATTACTAAATAATATTAATCTACCATTCAATCCAACCATCCAAAATAAATCAAGCCATAGCATCTACTTAACTACTTATTACATGCCAACCATACTAGTTACCAAATTACATTGTCCAAATAATTCAAATAACAAATCCATAAATAGTCTATTCAAGTCCATTCAAAATGCCCAAGCTCCTATGCTTGGTTTTCTTCTCGATCCACGTTCTTCCCTTTCCCTGCGTGATCCACTAAGGATATAGATAGGGCGTTAGATCAACGCGCCCAGTAGTGTTTCCGAATAGGGCTACCATATGGTTAGTAAAAAACATGCAAATAGTATAATAATAATATATGTGTGACAAAATTCCACAAAAACATGCTATGTATGAAATGAACATATAATGAGTCCCACCCATCACCATTCAACATATCCATCACTTGACGGGATTCTCATCGTCAAGGTAACCCACAGTGGTCTTTCGGACGCCCCGACGGAGTGTGGCCTCTGGATTCCTCCTGATGGGATTCTCATCATCAGGGTACCCCACAGTGGTCTTTCGGACGCCCCGACGGAGTGTGGCCTCCGATTACAACACCATCATCCCATGCCATGCATAAGATGTCTATGCAAACATGTCATTTAGAAACATAACTTTACAATCATATAAGTTATCGAAATCAACATAAAACAACATACGGAATTGTGGTTACAATAAAGGTAGGAAACATACACTAGATTACTTTGTTTGACCCTTCTCTTGAACCGTCTCTCGTTTACAACTTGTACACCGTTCAAGCAAGTCTCGATACCTTATTTACATAGCAACAAATGAAACATTTGTTATGTAATTCTAACTTGGTCTAAGTCCCAAAAATGCACTATGTGGGGTTCGGCCATACCCCATGGCCGAACCTCACCTATTTACCATTTGGTCTCTCTTAATTTGGATTAATACCATCCAAATAATTTATTGACAACCTCAATCCACAAAATATCACTTGGTGGGGTTCGGCCATACTACATGGCCGAACCACACCATATTGGTTTGGGTCCATACATCCAACCCCATGATCATACCATTTTTTATCATTTCATCAATAATTACCTTTATGCCATTGCTACTAATAAATAATTTTACTAACTTTAAAAACCAGCGATCCTTTCCATGAATTAGATTCATAAAGCCCATGGTCATGGTCCATGGGGTTCGGCCATACATATGGCCGAACCCTATGGCTTTCCCATGTAAACCTCCATGTCCTAACTTAGCCATAGTACCCCATAGTTCGGCCATGAAATGATCGAACCATGACTTGTCCAAATGCTCACTTGGTACCCTTTTTAAACACCTCATATTGTTCCATAATCTTCAAACTTGAAACCTTTTGATTCAACCAAAACAGTCCATAAAAATGGTCCATGGGTTCAGCCATACACATGGCCGAACCAATGGTTCACTTGATTCAATTGGTCCATCATCTATCCATGATTCAAATCAGCAACTTAACCATAACATTGACATGGTTCAGCCATATATTGGCCGACCAAAAACAGTAAATTTATCTTCATGTAAATCACATAAGAACCCCATGGTAATGTATGGTTTTTATCTCTCAAAAACCATCATCATTCATCAAATTCTTTCATGGGGTTCGGCCATCCATGGTGGCCGAACCCAATGCTCTAAGTTTCCATCCTTTTCAAACTCATCAACATATTTCAAACCATTGATAAATTCAGCATAACATGACCTAATTAAAACATGTAAAATCACCATGGTTTGACATGGTTTTTGACCTTTAAGAACATCAAACCAATCCACTCTTTTCATGGGGTTCGGCTAACCAAAATGGCCGAACCCAATGATGTATTTTCTATTCTTTTTAAACAATCTTATTCAAGATTAAATTCCTTGATGTGTTCGGCCAATCCATAGCCCAACACATAACACTCTAACACCATAATTTTAGAACTTTTTCAAAGCATGCAATCAATCTAACTTAGCATCAAAACAGTCCATGATTTTGTTTTACAAAAAGACCATCCAAATTAACTCATTCTTTTCTTGGGGTTCGGCCATCCCAAGTGGCCGAACCCTATAATCCATATTTCATCTCTTTCATGAACTTCCATCCAATATCTAACCCTTGTTAGATTCGGCCATCCAATGGCTGAATTATGATTCTTTATTAAAAATAATTTATCGAAAACCAACCGTTTCCGTGACTCCTCCAATTGATCTTCACTCCGGCTTGTTCCTTCCCTTTCTTAGCCTCTCCTTCTTCTTGATTCCTTGGCCGAAGATGATTTTGTTGCTGTCCTTGGAATGATTCGGCTAAGGTATGGATTAGAGAGAGAGAAAATTTTGGCTTTGGATGGGAAATCTTGATGCCAACTCCTTTGATCTAAGTGTATTTACCTTGATGGAGAGATCGGTCAAGGACTGATTGAAGCTAATCAACCAGCTGCTGTTCTTGGTTGTGAGTATGGAGAAAACGGCAAAGAGGAAGAGAGATAGAACGTGAAATGGGCATCCTTTGCTTAATAAAAAACAGCCCAAGGTTAACCTTGTGTAACTCACCTCACCTCAATCAAAGTTCTTTATGTTACTTGGGGGTTTGATCTATGAAATGAAATACCCCAAGCAACCAACGTCTTTTGTGGTTGGACTTGTGTAACCTCCTCTTTCCTTAAGGTCTCACATGGGAGTTTCATTTTGAAATGTAACTCCCATGTGCTGCACCGTCCCTCTATTAGTTGCCTCTATGTTTTGGCTTGTGTAACAGCCACCACTCTAATGTGTAACTCCATAAATAACAGCTCCATTCAGCTCCATTTGACCCTCATCAACGTCCCATGTGGGAGTTCTATCATTGGAATAAAACTCCCCTCCTCCAAGTGTGAACACACTTTGTAACTCCCATTCGTTTAATATCTATTTTGAATTTGAAATGCCATAATCTATTGTGTGTAACTCCTCCAATCAGCAACCCATTTATTCTCCAACCTTGGAGTTACATGCATGAACTATCAATCCATGTATTGGCTGTCTTTTGAAGACCTAAACAATGAACTCCATTCCATTTCCAACGTGCATAATAATTTGAATGTGAAACCTTTGTGTAACCTTCACTTCTTAATACCTTCCTTCTCTCATTAACAATTCAAATTGGAGTTTCATCATAAGATGAAACTCTTCCCATCCTCCAACGTCTCCCATGCAACTTCAAATGTAACTCTCATTTGTTTAATACTTCCCTTGGGGTTTCATTTTTTTGAAATGAAACACACCATGTTCCAACGACTCTATGCATGTCCTTGTGGTTTAAATCTTCCCCTCATTCATCTCTCATTAACCATCTTGCATGTGAGAGTTTTATTTGAACACAACTCTCACCCAAGTAACTCCCATGTAACTCCATTTCATTCATTACTTAGATGGGAGTTACATGCATGGTAAAGCCTCCCATGCAGCCAACGTTTTCATTATGTTAAAACTTACAACCAGCCCACACCACCATCTTACACACATTTCACTCATTAAAATAATTATTCCATCTACGTCATTTATTTAACTCACCCAACTCAACTCATTCATTTAATGTAACTCAACTAATAAATTCAACTCAACTAAACCCATCATTCATTTCAACTCAAACCAAACTCAAGCAATTAATAAACTTAAATTAACTAAGCTTGAACTCAATCCATGATTAATCATGCCATTCACGACCCATTGGATCCCATTTAGCCATTTTGACCCATTTGACCCAATTACAACTCTTGACCCGTTTGAGTCCATTTCATCCATTTATTTGCCTTGTAAATAAAACTACCATCCTTTAGGTCTTGATTGAACCATTGACCCATTTAAATTCAAATCACATATATCACAATGGCAATTCTGTAAATATGAATACATTCATATAAATTGTTATCTTTGAAATTCCAGGGTGTTACAGAAATCCCGAGATATCTCGGCCGATACGCACTGTATCAGCCGAGATTTCGACCCCTAACTCAGGTCTGAGTTGTAGTTTTGAGGGCCCAAGCCTAGGGAGAACTCAAGTTGATTCAAATTATTAAAATCCCATTATTAAATCAAATAATACCAACAAGTTATCATTTTTTATGGGCTCAACCCTAGATACAATATACGCACAAATCACAATAGTTCTCTAACTCAAAATCATTTTTACAAAGAAAGAAAAATTTAAAAAGGGTTAAATGCATTAATTCTACAATTCTCTTATCCAGATATATATTTTCCTTTTTCTGTTCCTAAGAAAGTAGTGATTTTTTAAATCAGCATACTGGTCTTTACAATATGTACATCAGTATACTGATGGTGCAATGTATTAAATTAGTGTATTGGTCTTTTCAAATTGAAAATTTCAATATATATCATATACCAATATTGTAAGTATGACTCTTAGTCTTTTCATAAATTCTGAAAAATTGGTAAACTTGGCAATATTTAAACTGATCATCATGAGTGAAACTTTATACCTTCTATGTATGTAGTTCTCTCGACCATATAGGTTCCAAAATCTAATTAAACGTTTCTCTCAAATTATTCATAATTGCAAGATTTCAATGATATCAAATAAAAGAAAAACTTTCAGAGTTAAAAATTATGAGTTCGCAGATATCACTATCCCTTCCAACTTCAAAGAACAATAACACATAAATCTCTAGACGAGAAGACCAAGCTCACACTCAACCCATATTTCTATCTACCCTTAGACAATCCAAGAGAATAGTAAAATAATAATGTATCCTTTTTAATTAAAAAAAAAGATATTATTGTATAAATAAAGACAAATACAAACACTTAGTTTTGAACACATTCTAGTCAGTGTGGCTGGGAGAAAATATGCACTTTAATTTGGAAACATTACAGTTTCTTTATGGTTTGGCAGAAGTTCAAGAATACTTCTGTTATCATTCTCTAATGACAAGTATCTCTTTTCACTGCTTGTTCTGAAATCTACGTAGCTACTTCGCCAAAATACAAGTCTTGAGCACATTCTGGTCAGTGCTTAATTTGCGTAGGCTTCATCCCACCCACTCGAAGAATAAAATCCACATCATTGTTGTCTCAATACTCCCTAAGAATTTGGTCTGCAATGCTAATTGTTGATCACCGTCTTCTCTCCACTAACACTTAGATCACCTCTCAGCATTCAAGTACCAGAATGATTTGATTGAGTTGAAGGGGGAAATTGATCCATCTATAATAATTTGAACGAGACATCAATGACAAACACATGGAATGGAGGTTCGCCGATATGAAAGGTGTGATCACCAATAGTAGACTTGGGATCATAGAACGTAGAGCGTAATGGTTTATGAAGGGAGCCTGGATGTGGTGACAAGCAAAGAAAAATGAGGAATGTTATTATAGCCATGGTCTGGAATCAAAACTAAGAAAATACGAAGGAGGCACAACCAACAAGTAATATGATCGTTAATGGCAAAGCCAATTTTACCACCTATCTAAGCTAGTGGACTTAGACAACTAATACATGATAAAATATGAAACTAAATCAATTGTGTGTTTAGAACACAACTGCAATTTGAAGAATTTTTACCAATTTTTTTTATTTTTTATTTTTTATAATGTCACTAGTGGATGTTAAAGGATAACTTAAAATATATAAAAAATTAACTTATTACACATAAAACTTTTACCTTATTTCCGATGCTGCTCAAGCCATAATGACAAATCATAATCTCCTCATGCCTATAAACTCGACCAAGAACTGTGCATATGAAAAGAAATATCACATGAGAGTGAAGTTGTAAAGCGAGAGGGAGAGCTTGATAATAGAACTACAATAGAAATCTAGTCTCTTTCAATATTTTGGTGATACAATTTCTAATGTGTAATGTTGGATGACAATTATTAAGAGAAACATGAGATTATAAATAACTACAAGCACAACAAGAAGAAATAATTGAAGATATTCATCTTAAACTTGATGAAAACACATGGTTCACTTGATCTTAATAAAAAGGTTCTAAAGCATGGCTCACATCATTAGCATATTTCTTATTTTTATTTTTGGTTTTTGGTTTTTTTAACATCATGTATTCTTCAACACATTACATGAGGTGATCTTTTTTTATATTTCTTTCGTTTAATTTTTTAGAACTATATTATTAAATAATAATAATAACTATCAAGACATATATAGTCAACAAACTTCGATGGAAAATATTACATATTATTTGTTGTAGACATAGACATGTTCTCTGCTACAAATATCTGCAGAACATTCATTCGATACCTGAGTTCAAATTTTATTTGATAATTCAATTATATCAGACAATATTATTAATTTAAGACTTTATCTTTAATTTGTAATAAAATCAAAACAGATCAATATGTCAATTTCTAGGATGAATAAAAAAAAATTCAGTAATATCTTGTCCAAAATAAATCAATAAATTTCAGTCAAAATTTGTTGGAAGGTCTAAATCCAAACCAAGAGATATGGGCAAAACCACAGAATATTCAAAATCAAATAAGTAGAATTCCATCAAGACAAGAAGAAGACATATACCCCAAAAGGTAAGTTCTCTCTATCAGTAATTACAAAGAATTGACTATTTTCTGAAACAAAATAATATCGTTTCTATACAAGAAAACAATGTATAAAGATTTCTAAAAAGCAAAAATGTTCAAATGGGGCAAAAAAAAATAAGAGAAAGCCTTTCCTCACAAATGTCCTTTCAGTAATTCCAAACAGATTCACTAAATTTTCTGGAAAAATAAACAAGAGAGGAAATCTAATTACCAAGTGTAGATTTGCTTTCGTACAAGTCATTTTCTTGTTCCAACGGCAACATCACTAAACAACAAATCGGGAAAATTATACATTCTGAACCAAAAGGGGGAAAGAAAAATCTATAACAGAAATATGGGAAAATTGTGAAAAAGAAGGGAAAAAAAAAACATGGATTTTGGTTCCTTCAATCTTACCGTGGCATAGAAGAAGAGGTTTCCTTAGAATGTACGTATGGAGAAGAAAGAGAGAAGGGGTTTGCAGTGTGAAAATTTCAGACTGTATTGGTTGTATATAAACAGAGACGGAAGAGGAGAGTAGGTTAGAGAGAGGTAAAAGCTCAGAATCCATACGATCCGTGTGCTTCAACTGCTTGTATTCCATTGGATGAATTGAAGAACACGCAGATTGTATGTGCTGCTCACGATCCATTTGCTTCCGGCACATCTAGATGGATCGGGTCTGATTGGTTTTGAATTTGATTTGATTCAAGTTCATGTCAAAAACTTTTGTTTGATTATTTATTTATTAAATGAATTATTTGTTAGTTTATTTAAAGTTCTTATCTCAAAATTTTAAATTCATACTTAGATCGGGTCAATTTTGAGCAAATTGAGATATATTTTGAATTTGGATATCTATTTAAACTATTCATGTATAACTTGAATAATAGAGTCTGGTCAAATTTTGTCAGATCTAACCTTATTATTTGAAAATAATAATAATAATAATAAATATATCATCAATATTGGTCAAGCTTGCCAAATATCTAGAATAGTCCGAGGGGTGAAAAAGACTATTGGGGAATTTTAAAAACTATTTAAATATTGGGCACTTTAATGATTAATAAATACAAATTTGCTCAATTAATATTTTAAATGTGATTTACAAGCAAGATTAAGTTTAAGCAAATTATATGTGCAATAAGATATGATCTAAAGCAAATGCACAAAATAAGGTGAAGGAGATGAGAAGAGATGGATAATTGTGACACAATGATTTTTACGTGGTTTAACAACCTTGCCTACATCTACGCCTCAAGTACACCACTTGAGGATTTCACTAAACTTCTCCTTCACCGGTGGAGAAGAAACTTATTATAACCTTAATCTCTTTCAAGGATAGAAATTGAACCGATAACTTACAATCACCAAGAAAACACCTTTCTTGGACTTTACTAGGGTTACACCAACCCTTACAAATATCTCAATGTTTAATGAAAGTTGTAGAACTTGAAAGTCTTACGAAAGAACACTAGCCTCTAGTTACTTGAAGTAGCCTTGGCTTGTCCTTAGATGTCTTTCTCCACTTAGCTCCTTGGTGATGAGAGAATGCTCTAATGAATGCCACACCAAAAAATGGGAGATGATCTAGGGATGATTAAAGGTTTGCCTATGTAAACAATCAATCCCAAAATGTTTCATCAAGAACACATTCAATGTTGAGCCTTAAATGCTCAATGATTTGCCTATAAGTGCTTTGAATGTGTTTCAAATATGATTTAGAGCAATGAGGGTCTAACTATGAAGATTTAGTGCTTTAAGAATAGTTGGGATGCTTAGGAAAGAGTAGGAGAGAATTTAGCTCAAAAGAATCAACATTGGCCTCTCAAATGGCTTTGGTTTATATAACCAACAAGCTCCCAACGGATCTCTGATTCGGAACCTGGTTAACTAGCCTCGGAACTTCCGAAGTTAACGGTCATATTTCAACGGATAGTTTGACCTTATAACGGTTAGTTGGACCACCTTCGGAACTAGCCAAGCCAGGTTCGGAACTTCCGAAAACAGGTTTCGAAGTACAGAAGCAAATATGTACATTGGAGGTCTCAAAACTTGTTGTATGCATCCCTTAGAACTTCTGAGGTAGGTTCTGAAACAGGGTTCCGAGGCAAGTTCAGGACCTACGAACAACCTTCGGAACTTATGAGGTTGGTTCTGAGGTAGGTTCCGAGGAGCCTGATAAGCCACAAATTTCACTAAGTGTTGATGAATTTAGAGTTTGGAAATCTGGACAAGATGGGGAGTTCTTTTTGTGTTCATTTATAATCATTAGATTTAACTATAATGAACATTTGTTAGATTGCAAATACACAAGAATATATAGAGATATTTGATAGATAGTTAGAGCTCTCCATAGGGCAAAGGTACTTAGAATTCTCATTTTAATTAAATCAGTTCTTAATAGAGGGATTCTAAGACTTCTAGGTCCTTCCTATGGTCCATATACCTGTGATGGTTGACATTCAAGGAGTTCTTCCGGTTTTGGTGCGATGCTTTCCAAACAACGTGTATTCTAGAGCTTCAAGCTTGGTTTGACTGTGCATATCTTCCAGAGATGAGGTCTTAGACATTTAGACGGTCACGACTCAGTCAAAGAAATTGATAACTCAGGACTCAGTCGGACACAATCACGGACTTGATAACTCAATTTGACTCAGGAGAGATATATTTAACTTTTAGGCCAAAAATGTCCCCCTTTGTCAATTTCGTGACAAAACCTGGAGAATACTCTATACAAACTCAAATACAAGTTACAAACTTTAATGACAACAAATACATGCCAAGTAAAAAAATAAAATATTACAATAATCTCAATACACTTGGACATGACTACATGAAGTCTAAAGACTTGAAGGCTCATGACAACTCCCCCTTAGAATATGCCGTGATATTCCTGTAAACACAACATAAACTGCATATTCTTGGTGGAAAGTGATCTCCCCAATGGTTAGTGATAATAAGCAATATGTGTTCAATTTTAAAGCATATCTTAAAATCATATTTGCTCCCCTGTCTTTGATACCGATATTGCATTTTTGTTTCTCCCTTAATCTTTATGTATTAACCTCTTCAAAAGCAGTGAACCTCCTCCCCCCCCCCCCAATATTAATATTTCTCCCCCTTTTTGTCAAAAATTGACAAAGGGGCATTCTAAGCACATTTCATGGAGCATAAGTTGTGGAGGATCATTTAAAGAAGTATAATTTTCCCAAGTTATCATAAACCTTATTATTTAAGTTTTCACATTTGGAGGGTGACAAAGGTTTAGATGTGCATGTCATATCATCCCATCATTCATTTAAATAGATATAACCATATGAGAGCAATATGTAATGAGGGAGGAGAAAGTGGCTGTAATACCCTGCCCCAAAAAAAGTCTCACATTGCTAGTGGCATTGGAAATTCCCTAGTATATAAGTAGTAGCCTTCCTTCTAGCATAAGGCCTTTTGGGAGCAATAGTGGGTTGGCTCGCCAAAGCAAATCCGTGCGGGTCCGTGTGTAGGCCCAAAGCGGACAATAATGTGCTAGGGGGACGGGTCGTTACAAATGGTATCAAACCATGGTTCAACTCTCTGCCTGAGGGTGTGGGCTTGGTTGTTGTGTGTGTAGAGCCGGAGACGACTCTGGCTTTAAGGGGGGTAGATTGTAATACCCTGCCCCAAAAAAAAGTCTCACATTACTAGTGGTATTGGAAATTCTCTGGTATATAAGTAGTAGCCTTCCTTCTAGTACAATGTCTTTTGGGAGCGATAGTGGGTTGGCTCGCCAAAGCAAAGCCGTGTGGGTCCGTGTGTAAGCCCAAAGCAGACAATATTGTGTTAAGGGGATGGGTTGTTACAGTGACAATGTCAAGTTTTAAATTAATTCCTCATGATATCAAAAGAATTATAGATTTAACTATTTAGGCCTGTCAATGATATCAAAAGAAATGTAGAGATGAGTACATTTTGCTAAATGAAAATGGTATGACTATGTAACATGTTGTGACAAGAATAAAAAATAGACTCCAACCATCATCCCTGAAAGTAAATGAGCTCAACCAATTGTCCGTACATGCATGAGACCAATAAAGACAAATAACTTACTCAAGCCATCATGAAAGCATGTATAAGGCAAACCATCCATCCATGTAAACATTAGAGATATAACATGAAAACACCATGCATTCAACTCATAGAGATATATAACTATTTTAAAACAAGAGTTAGAGCATAGAGATACTTGCAGATTAAATATTACATGCCGAATAGTTTAAGTACATTTCCAAAATTTGACCATAACGATCAACGAGCCGAAAGTGTATGTACTCATCCCAAAGTACAAACATATGGTCCAAAAGATATTCCTACTCCTTGTGGTCCATCATGATCTGGTCTGACGAGAAGAGGAAGGAGTATCTGCATCTGAACGTCTGCACCTTACAATATCTAGAATTTGCTTCAACCATGAGTCGTGCCTTTGTTGAGTCTGACTGATTTGATTTATGCGATTTTCCAAGGTAGTTATATGTTCTTCAAGCAAAAGATAAGTAGATAGAGAGGGTCTAAATTCTGCATCAGCTTGAACTTCTTGAAGTGCAGGAACTTCTTGGTTTACTTCATCTACATTTTGTGCACGTTGAGCTGCTGCAGGAGGTGCATGAATATCAAACATCCTGTATATGGTGTCCAAAGTGGGGATAGGGCTGAATAACATGTCATCATCATGTTCAGCAGAAACTCCCAGCCTTTGAGCTAATTCAGACATAAGGTACCCAAAAGGTGCTGCACTATGACCCCGCTTGAACTAGTGATTGATGATGGTCCAATTGATCAAGGTAGGCAGATGTTAGATTAGGATTATATTACTTGTATAGGGGTAACTTAGTCATTTTATTCATGTTTTATTTAGGGTTTATATTGTATATATTATTGTCTTAATCAATGGTAAAACTAAGGTTTATTGGATTCTAATATGGTATCAAGGCCAGGTTCTTCTTGGGACAGATGATTTGGGTTTCGGTTCTGCAACCCAGATCACGGTTGATTTTCGTTTTGGGTTTCGGTTCTTAGCCTCGCTTCAGCCATATCTGCAACCAGATCAAGGTTTCGCCTTCCTGTTGTCATCGCTGCACGCTGCCCTCCGTCTCTGTACAGCCCCGATTTTCCATCTTCAGATCTGTCAGACGCCTCTTCCCTGTTTTTGATTTGTCGGCCGCCTCTTCCCTGTTTTCAGATCCGCCTGAGTTCTGCAGCGTGGCTGAGATCTGCAGTTTTGAACCCTCTTTGTCGCGCCTCTACGCTGCCCAACTCTCTATTTCTGAACGGCTTCTCCAATCGAATTTCACTGCTTCAGCCGTGTCTCTGCTTCTGCCTTTGCCGCTGCCACTTCCGTATCGCTGCCTACCTTTGCCAAGATCTGATTTGCCGCTCTGTTTTCCGGCACTCCAGATCTGACATCTCCACACCGGTCCTCCGATCTGAGGCAATTTCTTCACCGATCTGGGCGTGACTCTTTGTTCATCGTGGCCCCCCTGCATCCGCCATTGCAGCCGACGATCTCCTTCCTCTGTTTGCATCCGCCCTCTGCTGAGTTTACAGTAGCACTGCTCAGATCTAACAGTCCTGTAACCTTCCTTCTTGCAACCCTATCACCCTCTTCCGTCCGTGCATTCATCAGGCACTCACGCAGATTTAGATCTGTAATTTTCCCTAATTTCATGCACATCTCCGGTACACCAGATCTGCCTAGTTCCAACAGCAGACGATCTGCCTGACGGTTTATAGTAGCACTGCCTTCTTCATCGTCTGAGTTTGGCACTTGACCGGTTCGTGTTCCGATCCCACTCTGCATCTGCCCTCCGCTATCAGCCCCTCTTAGTTTGGTGTTTTTGAGGACACGTTGGATTTTTCAGGCTTCTTGTTTTGGTGGTGAGGGATTGACAATGGCCGGTGAACGTGATGATTCCCTCTAGGCAATTAGTGTGAAGCTCAATGACAGCACATATACTTATTGGGCATATGTTATGAGAAACTTTTTGACCGGCAAGAACATGTGGTGTTATATCTCTGGGGATATTGTTCTTCCTACGGACACCAAGGCTGCCGACTATGCTGCTTCACTGGTTACTTGGACCACCCGTAATTATAAAATTATCACTTGGATCAATAATTCAGTTGAGCTCTCCATCGGGATGCAACTTGTGAAGTTTTTTTACCGCGAAAGAGATTTGGGATCATTTAGAGAGATTGTATACGCAGTCCAACAGTTTTATTCAGTCATGACTGGCTTTTGGGATCAACTTGCATTAACTGAGCCCACAGGCCTCAATTCCATTGCACTTGATTGCACTATGAGAAGAAGGGTGACTCATTCAATTTTTTACTGCCCTTTGAAATGACTTTGAAGCACTTCGGGGCTCTATTCTTCATCGTAATCCCCTTCCCTCTGTTGATGTAGTGGTTCACAAACTCCTAGCTGAAGAAGTTCGTTTGAAGTCACATGGTGACAATCGTTTTCTTTCTCTGCCTAGTTAGACTGTTTTAGCTGTACCAGTTCGGTCTCTATCTAGCTCACAGCGTCGATAGCGCCAAGGTGGGAGAGTTGCAACTACTGATTGTCGTTACTGTAAACAGAAAGGTCACTGGAAGGCCCAATGTCCTTTCTTATTGAGAAGCCAGCAACAACACGTGCCGCTTCCTAAGCCGCATCGCACCGCTACTGTTGTTTCGCCTGGGGATGCGGCATCACCTTTACCTCCTTCTGTTTCAACACCAGCGAATGCGGCATCACCTTCGACTCCTTCCATCTCCACCCTTGTAGACCAGTTACAGCACTTCCTCTCTTCTCACCAGCCTAATGCATTGTCTTCTCTAGGTTTGACTCATTCAGCATCTTCAGGTATTTCTCCTTCTACCTAGGTCTTTGACTTTGGAGCTACTCATCACATGACTCATGATGTTGCTTTATTCACATCGTTATCTCTTTCTTCATCACATGTTTCTGTCTTAACTGCCAATGGTGCTTCCTTGCCTTTGGCAGGGGTTAGTTCCATTATATCATCTTTTTTGCATCTTTCTGATGTTTATTGCATACATCATCTTATTCTGAATTTGATTTCTATCAGTCAACTATGTGATTCTGGCTATATTGTTAATTTTTCTCCCACTTCGTGTTCTGTGCAGGATCCTCATTCCAAGAGGCTGATTGGGACCGACCATAGAGAAGGAGGATTATATGTCTTAGAGAGGCTTCGTGTTCCTGCTGTCGTTGCCTCTTCAATTGATTTATCATCTTTTCGTTTGAGTCCCACTTCATCTAGTTTTAATTTGTGGCAATCTCTCCTTGGTAATGTTTCTAGTTCCCGTTTAAAGTATTTAACTTCTACAGGAGCTTTAGGAAATTTAAATAGTAGTGATATTTCTGATTGCAGTGGATGTAAACTTTCAAAGTTTTCTGCATTGCCTTTTATTAAAAGTTTATCTATTTCTCTTGCTCCTTTTGATTTAATTCATTTTGATGTGTGGGGACTAGCACCTCTTCCCACAAAAGGGGCGTCTCAATATTATGTCTCATTTATTTATGACTATTCCCCTTTTTTGTTGGATTTATTTGATGAAACATTGATGTAAATTCTTACAATCTTTCAAATGTTTCGTGCACTCATTCGTACACAGTTCTCTACCACTATTAAATGTTTTAGAGGTGATCTGGGTGGCGAGTATACCTATGGTGCTTTCTCTGATTTGCTTGCCTCAGATGGGACTGTTCATCAGTCCTCTTGTATTGACACTCCAGAGCAGAATGAGGTTACAGAAAGAAAACATCGGCACATCATTGAAACTGCTCGATTCTGTTACTCTCTGCTAGTGTTCCTAGCCTCTTTTGGGGAGAAGCGGTTCTCACCGTGACTCATGTGATTAACAGAATCCCTTATGTTATCACTTCTGGCAAATCTCCATTTGAATGTTTATATGGCAAAATTCCAGACTATTTCTCCTTCAAAGTTTTTGGTTGTGCATGTTTTGTCGTTCGTCCGCATAATGAGCGCACAAAATTATTTGCCCGGTCTGCACTTTGTATTTTTCTTGGTTATGGTGAGGGTCAAAAGGAATATCGCTGTTATGATCCCACTGCACAGAAATTGTCACACCCCGAACCCAGATGTGGGCCCGGAACGCGACTAATTTTTTTTTTTTTTTAAAACAATAAACTCTAATCACCCAATGTCATAACTGGGCTGGATCTTCAAGTTTACAAAAACCCGATCCTAGAAAATGTCACACGTGCTTTTCACACATGAACTCAAACATATACCATATGTCCCCATATACAACCCATATCACACCACGAATATTTTCATTTGTCTCATCAGCGTTACGCACGAAAACATAGTGGATATAATGTATACGACATTAAAACTTACAGACATAAGTTTCTTATGCCACATGAGGCATATTTATTACAAATACTCAAACATATTTAAGCAAGCATATGGTTTCCACGTGCGGAAAACCTTAGAAACTTCTAAGTTCCGACTTTCAACGAGGCACCACTGGTCCCTCCAATCCTTCCTCTGGTTCAGATCCTGTATTGTAAGGGACGTGAGTAACAGCCCAGTGGGGAAAACTCACCATAAAATCCAATGATTTTAATGCAACAATGCACCATAAAATCCAATGATTTTAATGCAACAATGCATAAGCAATGCATGTCATAGAAAGACATGTTATCAACATATCTCATTTTCACCCTAAGATCGCCTTCTAAGGTTTTTATTCAGGTTGTATTGTTAACACCGGGGTCGGTCCCCAGCCATGTTACAACACCGGGGTCAGCCCCCATTTAAAGTTCCAACCAGAACTAATATTAATTCCTCCACGGAAATAATATAGCAACTTGCAAGTGCATACGGTCTCCACGACCAAGTCTACTAGCCCATCCAACACCAGCGGTTGATGGCGGTCGACCACAGCCTACTAACACGTCCAACCCAGCGGTTCGCAAACGGTGTTCAGCTAATCTCAGCAATTATAACCCAACGGCAAATATCAAACTTTACAAAGTTATTATCTTCCACAGATTTAACTTATGAACATAATTATCACATGCAAATGTCAAATGCATGATAATGCATGATTTCCAGTGCCCTCCTTACACAGGGACTTATTCTGAGAGAGCCACCATATTTCAGCCTTACCATTTGGTGTATCAAATACCAATACAAGAGATCAATAAATTAATCAATATCACACAACATATAAAACTGGATTTAATAACACGAATGCAAATATCAGCAATTATAGCCCAACGGCAAATATCAAACTTTACAAAGTTATTATCTTCCACAGATTTAACTTATGAACATAATTATCACATGCAAATGTCAAATGCATGATAATGCATGATTTTCAGTGCCCTCCTTACACAGGGACTTAGTCTGAGAGAAACACCATATTTCAGCCTTACCATTCGGTATATCAAATACCAGTACAAGAAATCAATAAAATAATCAATATCACACAACATATAAAACTGCATTTAATAACACGAATGCCTTCACCCAGTTTTTACCCGAAAATTCCCAGACACTCCATGGGTCCATACTGCGTTAGAGACTACAAGTCCTCGACTCCCCGACACCATTTTAATGCCTACGTTCTAAACAGTTAGAACATTTACATCCCTTACATGTAGGCAGTGTCAGGTCTCGTATTCTGGACCTATATAGCCTTTTCCATCTTTAATTGACCATGGGTCCCATTTCAGTCTGGTGTTAGTGGGTTTAACATATAACACAATATAAGTGTTGGTTCGAGTCTCCTCACCTTCTCCGGTTGAGTTTTTCACAGAAAATCTGTAAGATAGAGTAAAATGTATAAATTTTCTATTTGTCAGTATATACGCATAATAATTTCCCAAACCCCGTGCTATTTTTCCAGAAAACATGATATGTGTAGTGAGTCACCTAGGCTGTTTCTACTCCTTTAACTTATGTCAGAAAGTTAGTTGTCAGCCATCCAAAACATTACAATAAAATGAAAAATGTAAAGTACTCAGTGCCTTCTCTCGTACTGTCTTCTGGAGAAAGGACCATGGAGACGTATTGTGAGAGGCCCAGAGGGTACAGAGACAGTAAAGTAAATAAAAGTACTCAGTGCCCCATCCTCGTATTGTCTTCTGGAGAAAGGACCATGGAGACGTATTGAGAATGTGGCCCAGAGGGTACAGTACAGTAAAGTAAATAAAAGTACTCAGTGCCCCATCCTCGTATTGTCTTCTGGAGAAAGGACCATGGAGACGTATTGAGAATGTGGCCCAGAGGGTAAAGAGACAGTAAAGTAAATAAAAGTACTCAGTGCCTTCTCTTGTCTTCTGGAGAAAGGACCATGGAGACGTATTGAGAATGTGGCCCAGAGGGTACAGTACAGGAATTTAAACACACAAGGCGGAAAAATAAACACACAATAGTCAGCTGGGGTTAATCTTTTCCCCGATTTTACTTAGGGTCAAAAATTATATTTTGAACGTAAAATAATACGAATCTTGAGGGTAAAATTTAAATTTTAAGAGGAAATCTATTTTTCCTCCATTTAAAAAAATCTCATTTTTTGAACCCCAATACTAAGCTATTTTACTCTTAATTTGCTATGAAGTTAATAAAAATAAAAGATAGAATTATTTCGATACCTTGGGTACAAAATTCTGTATAAGATTGACTAAATTTGAAAACCTTTAAAAGAATACGGGAAACCCGAACATTCGGCTGCTGCTGGTATGGCCAAAGCAAGAGAAAGAAGAGGAAAGTAGGAGAGAGAGGACTTGCTGTTTTTTTTTTTTTTTTTGAAAGAGGGAGAGGGAGCAAACGGCAGGTGAGTTTCTTTTTTTTTTTCCTTTCTTTACTTTCTGGTTTCCTCGCCGATTACACCTATTTATAGGCAACCGTATGCATTTTTTTAATCATACAGGTTGCCTAAGCTATTCGTAGGTTTATAAGTTTTTTAATAACTCTGCATTTATTGTTATATATTTTATAATTACTATTCCAACTACCACCAACCGCATAGGCAATTGGTGGTGTTATTATCTTCCAACACAGCTATAAGCTACATCCGTAGCTTTAAACTCGTCTTTCACATGTTTCTGATATTATTTTATAATATAATATTAGTTTATTCTTTTTACTATTTACATCTATGTCCTTTCTTTTATCGGGGTATTTCAGGGTCTCACTAAATTGATACAATTAGTTCAGTAGGTCAGGTATTAAAAACTGAGCATGGTATTAAAATTTGGAGTGAAATCTATTTCAAGAACCCAGTGTTTTCGCTAAAAAACACCGTTTTAACAAATCTCCTAATTTTCAAGATTCTTTTTGAAAGTATCCAACCTTATAGTTTGATAGAGTAAATTTGTCTAATAAAAACATCCTAAAGTTTCAAAGTGTTTTGAAGTAAAAAATCACAATTTCCAAGTGAAAGAATATTCAACGGCCCATATTTCACGGCTTAAAATAAATATCAAAAACTCACTATTTTAGAGTGTAAAGAAATAAACAGCTTACTTATAATACAGATTGAGTACTGACTCTCTCTATATATTTTTAGGACTTCCTCTACTCTGTCAAATTGGGGTTTTATCACTTTAAAACTTAGGGGTAAAATAAATTAGCGAAATTATAACGAGATTGGCATGTCATTAGGTCCGGAATTTAAAAATAATGCATAATCTAAAATTTGAAATTCAAACTAAGTCAAATGACTGAGTTTATACAGCAGTTAAGGTTTAAGCCTAAAATAATAATATTATTATATTCGTAACTCACCCATATATCTTTGAAACTTAATTAAAAGAGTTATCGGATTCGGATCAAGTCAAACTTAGATCCGTTGAAAAACTTATTTGATACACTTTACGATTAGAGGAAAATATTTCATAATTAATGGATAAAAATTATTTAATTAATCACGATTAATCATAATTAATTCCTAAATTGGGCTGGGGTATTACATCCCACCCCCCTTAAAAAAATTTCGTCCCGAAATTTAAATAGAAAAAAAATCGTACCTTTTATTAGCGAAGAGACTCGGGTATACTTTCCTCATAGTCGATTCTGGTTCCCAAGTGACGTGCTGAGTTCCTTGGTGTTGCCATAACACCTGCACTAGTGGTATAGTTTTTCGTCGAAGCACCTGAGCCTTGGTATCTTGGATATCAAGGGGTATTTCTTCAAAAGTTAGATCATCAGCGATTTCAATGTCTTCCACGTTCAACACGTGAGATGGATCTGGTTCGTATTTTCTGAGCATAGACACATGAAATGTATTATGTACCTTTTCTAGGCTTGGAGGTAGTGCTATCTGGTAAGCAACTTCTCCGATTCTCTCTTCAAAACTTCGAAAGGTCCAACGTATCGTGGTGACAACTTTCCTTTACGTCCAAATCTTTGTATTCCATGACGTGGAGCTACACGTAGGAACACAAAGTCTCCGACTTCAAATTCTAATGGTCTCCGTCTTTTATCAGCGTAACTTTTTTGTCGGCTCTGAGCGGTTTTGAGACGTTGCTTTATAACTTCCACTTGTTCTGTCGTTTCACGTACCATATCTGGTCCTAACAAAGTTTTGTCTCCTACTTCTGTCCAACACAGAGGTGATCTACAGGGTCTACCGTATAAAGCCTCGTACGGTGCCATTTGTATACTTGACTGATAGCTGTTGTTGTATACAAATTCAATTAAAGCTAGATGATCTTCCCAACTTCCTTGCATGTCCATGACACATGCTCTCAACATGTCCTCTAATGTTTGGATAGTCCTCTCAGACTGCCCATCTGTCTGAGGATGAAATGCTGTACTAAAACATAACCTGGTGCCTAACTGCGTCTGTAATCCCTGCCAAAATCGAGAGACAAATCGGGTATCTCTATCTGACACGATGGAGACTGGCACTCCATGTAGTCGGACTATCTCATTGATATACAACTTACTCAGAGTGGTGAGAGTGTCTTTCTTCCGGATAGGTAGAAAATGGGCTGACTTAGTCAGTCGGTCCACAATTACCCATATGGAGTCATTCTTCCTTGCTGATTTTGGAAATCCTGTTACAAAATCCATGGTAATATGTTCCCACTTCCATTTGGCTACTGGAAGAGGTTGCATTTTTCCACCAGGTCGTTGATGTTCAGCTTTGACTTGTTGGCATGTTAAACATTTAGAAACAAATTCGGCCACTTCCCTTTTCATTCCTTTCCACCAGAATTGTCGACATAAATCGCGATACATCTTGGTACTACCAGGATGAACGGCAAACTTAGAGTGGTGGAAATGTCTAAGCACTTCCTTTCTGCATCCTTCTGACTCTGGGACAAACAATCGTCCTTTGAAAGTTAAACCTCCGTCGGTTCTAACCTTCCAATCTTCTAACCCTGCTCCGCTCGATAGTTGAGCTATCAATTCTTGTGCCTCAACATCGCTTTGCTGTCGTTCCAGTACTATTCCGACTATTTCGGGTTGCAACACTAGATTTTGAATCCATGCCGATTCACTACTTTCAACTAATTCTAAATCATAGTCAGATAAAATTTCTAATAATTTCCATTGTAATGACGCTACCTTTGCAACATCACTACGAGACTTCCTACTTAGGGCATCTGCTACCACATTAGCTTTTCCAGGATGGTAGGAGAGTTCAAAGTCATAATCTCCTAAATACTCCATCCATCTCCGCTGCCTCATATTTAAATCTTTCTGAGTGAATAAATACTTGAGACTATGGTGATCAGAAAAGACATTGAATCGTTCACCATATAAATAATGTCTCCAAAGTTTTAGGGCAAACACCACTGCTGCTAGTTCTAAGTCATGAGTGGGGTAGTTTTGCTCGTGTCCTTTCAACTGTCTGGACCCATAAGCAACTACTTTTCCCTCTTGCATTAAAACACACCCTAATCCCAATTTGGAAGCATCACAATAGACCTCATAACCACGTCCTTGTTCAGGTATGATTAACACAGGGGGGTGGTTAGTTTATCCTTAGGTCCTGAAATGCTTTCTCACAGTCTTCTGTCCACTCGAATTTGACATCTTTTCGTGTCAAACGAGTCATTGGTACTGCAATTTGAGAGAATTTTGGGATAAATTTTCGGTAATATCCCGCTAAACCCAGAAAACTTCGAATTTCTGTGACATTTTTAGGTTTTTCCCAATTCATAACTGTCTTCACTTTTGCCGGATCCACCGAAATTCCATCTGCCGACACCACATGTCCAAGAAATTGGACTTGTGTCAGCCAAAATTCACATTTACTGAGTTTAGCAAACAATTGGTGATCCCGTAAAGTCTGTAAAATGACACGTAGATGCTGTTCATGTTCCTCTTCAGTCGACGAATATATTAAAATCATCGATGAAGACAATTACGAATTCTCTTAAATATGGTTGGAAAATTCGATTCATCAAATCCATGAAAGTAGCTGGTGCATTTGTTACTCCAAAAGGCATGACCAGAAACTCATATAAGCCATATTGGGTACGAAAAGCAGTTTTGGGAATATCTTCCTCCCTGACTCGAAGTTGATGATACCCAGATCTCAAGTCAATTTTTGAGAAACATCTTGCTCCTCTCAACAAGTCAAATAGATCATCTATTCTAGGCAATGGGTACTTGTTTTTTATGGTTACTTGGTTCAATGGCCGGTAATCTATACACATTCTCAGTGACCCATCTTTCTTTTTCACAAAGAGAGCTGGTGCAACCCAAGGTGAAGTACTCAAACGAATGAAACCAAGTTGGAGCAGTTCATCTATTTGCTTGGCTAACTCTTTTTGTTCGGCCGGTGCCATTCTATATGGTGCCATAGATATAGGAGATGTTCCAGGCTGGAGGTCAATTACAAAGTCTATCTCTCGGCGTGGAGGTAAACCACTGAGTTTATCTGGAAATACATCTGGAAACTCACAAACCACTCGAGGCAAACTGGCTTCTATACTTTCTACATCCTCCCATCCCATGCTGGCTACAATTCTACCAGGATATGCCTTCAAACCAGAGAACTGAACTCTGATGTTCTCATATGGTACTAATTTCTCTACAAATCGGACTCTGGTCGGTGATATCCCATAAATCTTTCTTTGTAGGCAATCTATCAAGACCTGGTGTGCAGTTAACCAATCCATTCCTAGAATGATGTCAAAATCTGTCATTTCTATTAAAAAGAAATCATATACTATATCTAGATCATCCATTCTAAGAACACAGGATTCGCATATCTGATCAACCCGTACTTTCTTTCCTAATGGTGACACTACCATCAAAGGTTTGGTGGCAACCACTGATGATAAATTCAATTTATCCCGACATGATTTAGAGATGAATGAATGTGAAGCGCCGGTATCTACTAATACTTGTGCCATGAAACTAAAGAGAGGTATGGTACCTTCCATTACAGCGTTCTCTGTCGGCTCCTCCTCCTGGGTTCCCATGGTGTAAACTCTTCCTCGAGTCGTCTGAGAGCGTACTTGATTTCTAGCTTCTCCAGTCCTTCGTGGCGCATTTCCAGATGCCACTGAACCTCTGGAGGGTGGTGGAGTAGACTGCATTTGAGATTGCATCGGTTTAACATTCTGGGAAGGTCCTGCCATGTTGCTTCGGGTGTCAGGATAAGGACAATCTTTAATGAAATGTCCCATTTGTTTGCATCTGAAGCATACTCGGCTATCAGCTGCTAGAACGTTGTTCTGTGGACATTGCTTTACCGTGTGACCCGGCTGATTACACGTGTAGCACACCACTTGCCTAGGCCCAGTGTAACTGGTCTGTCCCATAAATGTTTGTCCCTTCCTAGAGAATGAACTTTTACCAAATTTCCTCTTTTTGTTAGGCAGAGGAGGTTTCGGCTCATCTCCTTGTCGAGACCGATCCACATTTCTATTAGTGGTGTCAACTGCTTCCACCATAGAAGCTCGACTAATCACCTCTTCTAAAGTGGCAAATTGAATTCCTGCCACTTGCCGCTGAAGGAAAGGACGAAGTCCCTCAACATAATGCTGGATTTTCTCCTCCTCATTGTCAAATATGCGGGGAGCATATTGACAAAGATTTAGAAACTTTGCGGTATACTGGGCTACCGTATCGGAGCCCTGTTTGAGATCGAGGAATTGTCTCCTCTTAGCATCCCTTGCCACCTTTGGATAATAGCGAGAAAGGAAAGCTGTAGAGAACTCTTCCCAAGTCATGGGTTCACGGTTTCTCGCATTATATCTGACTTCCCACCATTTATAGGCGTCTCCCTCCAATTGATAGGTGGCGAGAGTCACCTTTAGGTCCTCAGCTGTGGCTAGAGTGTCGAAGATTCGACTAATCTGGTTAATCCAGTTCTCAGCTTCAGTTGGTTCCGCATTTCCCGAGAAAGTCGGTGGGTTTAATTGTTTGAAATTTTTCAGAGCTGAAGTAGCTCTCCCGTCGGGAGTTCTCTCCCGTGGTCGGCGGAGATCATCTACAACTCTCTGGAAAGCCTCCACAGTGACACGGACTGCGTCTAAGAGTTCAGGTTGATTCCCTGGGGGTGGTACTGCATTCTCCTCCTGGTTTTCAGAATCTCCCTGTGATTCTGACATCCTGAGGATCATAGGTATCAATAACAGAGTTTAAAGTAAAAATTTCATCACAATACACAGTAGTACACACACACAATTATATTATCTTGTATCAATCCTCTTTCTAGGTTCTCTCCCAAGCCTAATCGATGTTAGAGCCTCTCAGTACTCCAAACATCTTTTGATTCCAATCGACAAGATATCCTCACATCCAAATATTGGGTTTAAAGTATCATCTTGATACTAAAATCACACCACTTATCAAAATAAGGGGGATTTGATTCCATTCCAACTCAAGGTTCCATCTACCCAACTTTAAAAACTAAGGGGATGACCCTAAACTCAAACAATCACTCTACTAATTCCCATACACACAGTCCGAGAGCTTGAACCATGCTCTGATACCACCTTGTCACACCCCGAACCCAGATGTGGGCCCGGAACGCGACTAATTTTTTTTTTTTTTTAAAACAATAAACTCTAATCACCCAATGTCATAACTGGGCTGGATCTTCAAGTTTACAAAAACCCGATCCTAGAAAATGTCACACGTGCTTTTCACACATGAACTCAAACATATACCATATGTCCCCATATAAAACCCATATCACACCACGAATATTTTCATTTGTCTCATCAGCGTTACGCACGAAAACATAGTGGATATAATGTATACGACATTAAAACTTACAGACATAAGTTTCTTATGCCACATGAGGCATATTTATTACAAATACTCAAACATATTTAAGCAAGCATATGGTTTCCACGTGCGGAAAACCTTAGGAACTTCTAAGTTCCGACTTTCAACGAGGTACCACTGGTCCCTCCAATCCTTCCTCTGGTTCAGATCCTGTATTGTAAGGGACGTGAGCAACAGCCCAGTGGGGAAAACTCACCATAAAATCCAATGATTTTAATGCAACAATGCACCATAAAATCCAATGATTTTAATGCAACAATGCATAAGCAATGCATGTCATAGAAAGGCATGTTATCAACATATCTCATTTTCACCCTAGGATCGCCTTCTAAGGTTTTTATTCAGGTTGTATTGTTAACACCGGGGTCGGTCCCCAGCCATGTTACAACACCGGGGTCAGCCCCCATTTAAAGTTTCAACCAGAACTAATATTAATTCCTCCACAGAAATAATATAGCAACTTGCAAGTGCATACGGTCTCCACGACCAAGTCTACTAGCCCATCCAACACCAGCGGTTGATGGCGGTCGACCACAGCCTACTAACACGTCCAACCCAGCGGTTCGCAAACGGTGTTCAGCTAATCTCAGCAATTATAACCCAACGGCAAATATCAAACTTTACAAAGTTATTATCTTCCACAGATTTAACTTATGAACATAATTATCACATGCAAATGTCAAATGCATGATAATGCATGATTTCCAGTGCCCTCCTTACACAGGGACTTATTCTGAGAGAGCCACCATATTTCAGCCTTACCATTTGGTGTATCAAATACCAATACAAGAGATCAATAAATTAATCAATATCACACAACATATAAAACTGGATTTAATAACACGAATGCAAATATCAGCAATTATAGCCCAACGGCAAATATCAAACTTTACAAATTTATTATCTTCCACAGATTTAACTTATGAACATAATTATCACATGCAAATGTCAAATGCATGATAATGCATGATTTTCAGTGCCCTCCTTACACAGGGACTTAGTCTGAGAGAAACACCATATTTCAGCCTTACCATTCGGTATATCAAATACCAGTACAAGAAATCAATAAAATAATCAATATCACACAACATATAAAACTGGATTTAATAACACGAATGCCTTCACCCAGTTTTTACCCGAAAATTCCCAGACACTCCATGGGTCCATACTGCGTTAGAGACTACAAGTCCTCGACTCCCCGACACCATTTTAATGCCTACGTTCTAAACAGTTAGAACATTTACATCCCTTACATGTAGGCAGTGTCAGGTCTCGTATTCTGGACCTATATAGCCTTTTCCATCTTTAATTGACCATGGGTCCCATTTCAGTCTGGTGTTAGTGGGTTTAACATATAACACAATATAAGTGTTGGTTCGAGTCTCCTCACCTTCTCCGGTTGAGTTTTTTTTCACAGAAAATCTGTAAGATAGAGTAAAATGTATAAATTTTCTATTTGTCAGTATATACGCATAATAATTTCCCAAACCCCGTGCTATTTTTCCAGAAAACATGATATGTGTAGTGAGTCACCTAGGCTGTTTCTACTCCTTTAACTTATGTCAGAAAGTTAGTTGTCAGCCATCCAAAACATTACAATAAAATGAAAAATGTAAAGTACTCAGTGCCTTCTCTCGTACTGTCTTCTGGAGAAAGGACCATGGAGACGTATTGTGAGAGGCCCAGAGGGTACAGAGACAGTAAAGTAAATAAAAGTACTCAGTGCCCCATCCTCGTATTGTCTTCTGGAGAAAGGACCATGGAGACGTATTGAGAATGTGGCCCAGAGGGTACAGTACAGTAAAGTAAATAAAAGTACTCAGTGCCCCATCCTCGTATTGTCTTCTGGAGAAAGGACCATGGAGACGTATTGAGAATGTGGCCCAGAGGGTAAAGAGACAGTAAAGTAAATAAAAGTACTCAGTGCCTTCTCTTGTCTTCTGGAGAAAGGACCATGGAGACGTATTGAGAATGTGGCCCAGAGGGTACAGTACAGGAATTTAAAACACAAGGCGGAAAAATAAACACACAATAGTCAGCTGGGGTTAATCTTTTCCCCGATTTTACTTAGGGTCAAAAATTATATTTTGAACGTAAAATAATACGAATCTTGAGGGTAAAATTTAAATTTTAAGAGGAAATCTATTTTTCCTCCATTTAAAAAAATCTCATTTTTTGAACCCCAATACTAACTATTTTACTCTTAATTTGCTATGAAGTTAATAAAAATAAAAGATAGAATTATTTCGATACCTTGGGTACAAAATTCTGTATAAGATTGACTAAATTTGAAAACCTTTAAAAGAATACGGGAAACCCGAACATTCGGCTGCTGCTGGTAGGCCAAAGCAAGAGAAAGAAGAGGAAAGTAGGAGAGAGAGGACTTGCTGTTTTTTTTTTTTTTTTTTGAAAGAGGGAGAGGGAGCAAACGGCAGGTGAGTTTCTTTTTTTTTTTCCTTTCTTTACTTTCTGGTTTCCTCGCCGATTACACCTATTTATAGGCAACCGTATGCATTTTTTTCATACAGGTTGCCTAAGCTATTCGTAGGCTTATAAGTTTTTTAATAACTCTGCATTTATTGTTATATTTTATAATTACTATTCCAACTACCACCAACCGCATAGGCAATTGGTGGTGTTATTATCTTCCAACACAGCTATAAGCTACATCCGTAGCTTTAAACTCGTCTTTCACATGTTTCTGATATTATTTTATAATATAATATTAGTTTATTCTTTTTACTATTTACATCTATGTCCTTTCTTTTATCGGGTATTTCAGGGTCTCACTAAATTGATACAATTAGTTCAGTAGGTCATGTATTAAAAACTGAGCATGGTATTAAAATTTGGAGTGAAATCTATTCAAGAACCCAGTGTTTTCGCTAAAAAAACACCGTTTTAACAAATCTCCTAATTTTCAAGATTCTTTTTGAAAGTATCCAACCTTATAGTTTGATAGAGTAAATTTGTCTAATAAAAACATCCTAAAGTTTCAAAGTGTTTTGAAGTCAAAAATCACAATTTCCAAGTGAAAGAATATTCAACGGCCCATATTTCACGGCTTAAAATAAATATCAAAAACTCACTATTTTAGAGTGTAAAGAAATAAACAGCTTACTTATAATACAGATTGAGTACTGACTCTCTCTATATATTTTTAGGACTTCCTCTACTCTGTCAAATTGGGTTTTATCACTTTAAAACTTAGGGGTAAAATAAATTAGCGAAATTATAACGAGATTGGCATGTCATTAGGTCCGGAATTTAAAAATAATGCATAATCTAAAATTTGAAATTCAAACTAAGTCAAATGACTGAGTTTATACAGCAGTTAAGGTTTAAGCCTAAAATAATAATATTATATTCGTAACTCACCCATATATCTTTGAAACTTAATTAAAAGAGTTATCGGATTCGGATCAAGTCAAACTTAGATCCGTTGAAAAACTTATTTGATACACTTTACAATTAGAGGAAAATATTTCATAATTAATGGATAAAAATTATTTAATTAATCACGATTAATCATAATTAATTCCTAAATTGGGCTGGGGTATTACAGAAATTGTATGTCTCACGCCATATTGCTTTTATTGAACATATTCCTTTCTATTCTGTTCCTTCACATTCTAGCACTCTTGGTATGTCTGAACTTCTATATATTGACCCCTTATCTCATATTGATGCTTTGTGTGTGTTTGATCTTGTCCCTGCTTTGCCTAACTCTGTTCCTTCTATTTCTTCTACTCCTATTGAAGTTTTGCCTTCTACAGATATTTCTCCTCCCTCTCCTACAGCTGCCTCTCCTTCGACTTCTGTTGATGAGGATCTTGCAACCTCTCGTTACCCTCCACGACTCCGTAAGCCTCCTACTCGATTTGGTTATTCTTTTGATGACTTTGCTTATTCATATTATTCCTCTTCATTTTCTTCGTTCCTCACATCCATTCATACTTTCTCTGAACCAATCTCCTATGAGGAAGCTATTTGTGATCCTCTATGGCAACAGACAATGGATGATGAACTTTCTGCATTACACAAGACTGGTACGTGAGAGTTGGTCGCTCTTCCTCCAACCAAACGTGCAATTGGTTGCAAATGAGTGTATAAGATTAAGACCAGGTCTGATGTTTTTGTGGAGCGATATAAGGTTCGATTAGTTGCTAAGGGTTTTAGTAAGGAATATGGTATTGATTACGAGGAGACCTTTGCCCCTATTGCGAAAATGACTTATCTTCGCTCTTTATTTGCAGTTTCTTCAGTTCTTCAATGGCCTTTGTCGTAGATGGATGTTAAAAATGCATTTCTGAATGGTGATCTCGCTGAAGAAGTTTATATGTTTTCTCCTCCAAGTGTTATTCATCGTCTTGGGGACGTTTGCAGAGTTCGAAAGACCTTATATGGTCTCAAACAAGCACCGCGAGCATGGTTTGACAAGTTCTCAACAGTGATTGAGTCTCTTGCCTTTCACTCCAGTGCTCATGACTCTGCTTTATTTGTTCGCTCCACCTCTGCTGGTCGTATCCTTTTCCTTTTGTATGTTGATGACATGATCTTGACAGGTGATGATCTTGATGGTATTGACCTGTTAAAGTTACAGTTGCACAACACGTTTGACATGAAAGACTTGGGGCCCTTGCGATATTTTCTCAGGATAGAAGTTGCCTCTTCACTGAAGGGTTATCTTCTCTCTCAATCTAAGTATGCTGCTGATGTACTTCGAAGAGCTCATATTACTGACACCAGACTGGTTGCAACGCCTTTAGAGCTCAATGTTCATTACACTTCTTCTGATGGTGTGCCTTTGTCAGATCTAACACCATATCGCACTACAGTCGAAAATTTAGTTTATCTCACCATTAAGCGGCCTGACATTGCCTATGTCGTTCATATTATGAGTTAGTTTATCTCTTCACCAATCACTGTTCATTAGGAAGCCGTTACTTCGCATTTTGCAATATCTTCGAGGTACTTTATATCAGAGTGTGTTATTTCTTTCGTCATCTACTTTGGAGCTCTGTGCATTCTCTGATGCTGGATGGGCCGGTGATCCTTCTGATTGCAAATCTACTACTGTCTTCTGTGTTTTCTTGGGTGATTCTCTCATTTCATGGAAAAGCAAGAAGCAAGATGTTGTTGCTCGTTCATCTACTGAAGCTGAGTATAGGGCTATGGCTTCTACCACAGCTGAGATCGTTTGGCTTCGTTGGTTACTTGCAGACATGGGTGTCTCTCTCTCTGCATCCACGCCTATGTATTGTGATGATAAGAGTGTTATTCAAATGGCTCATAACTCCGGCTTTCATGAGCGCACCAAGCGTATTGAGTTGGACTATCACTTTGTGCGTCATCATCTTCAGCTTGGCACTGTTTCCCTTCCATTAGTCCCTTCTGCCTTGCAACTGACTCACTTCTTCACGAAATCTCATACCATTTCACGCTTTGCATTTCTTCTTAGCAAACTCTCAATGCTTACCACTGTAACATCTTCAGTTTGACGGCGGTGTTAGATTAGGATTATATTACTTGTGTAGGGGTAACTTAGTCATTTTATTCATGTTTTATTTAGGGTTTACTTTGTATATATTATTGTCTTAATCAATGGTAAAACTAAGGTTTATTGGATTATAATAGTAGACATATTCTTTTTCCTTCATATACTGACTTCAAGATGTTTATCATATAGGGAGTCAAGTCTCCTCGGTTCCCTTTTTAAGGATACACATTGAAGTAGAATATTTGGTGCATGAGATGAAAATGGGGAAGAGTTTTTGAGGCACAAAGGCATGTTCATTGACCCACTGAACGGGTTCTCCACATAAAAGGATGGTAGTAGCTCCTCTTTCCTCCATAGGAAGGTCATCACTGACAGATTTTGGGCCATTATGGGATAAAGGAACATTGATGAGTGTAGAGATGTGCGCTGGTTTGACTTGAAAATCTGACCCATCGGAAAATTTGATAGTGAATGAGTAGTCAGTTTATGAGACTTCCTTGATTGCTCCATACATACCCCTTGCAAGAGATGCGTATGCCTGACCTCCCCAATTCAAAATTCTGGACCAGTGGATTTGAGCGAGATAGTGGTCGACTTGAAACGGACAGACTGTAGTGCATGGACGCTCAACAATGATTCCTTTTCTGGTCATGTAGTTTGTTTTCTCTGGATTGACATTGAATGGATATCTCTCTGTAGGATTGGACGGGAAGAGAGACCTAAAATTTGGTGTACGACTCCTAAAGGTCCTCGGTACCGATTGGCTAGAGAAAGTTCTATCCATCTTTGTGGAAATTGGAGGAAAATGAGGGAAAAAGGGAGAACATCTTCTAAGATTAACACATAAACTAAGACCAAGGTTATGCATGTGAGGAACAAATGGAGAGGGGTAGCTTAGTCAGTAAATATGGTAAATATCTTGCAACCAATGCAAGAGTATTATCAAGAAATTATCAGTTTGGTTGGGATTTTCAGGAAAAACAATGGAAAAGGAGATTCTTGGGGTTGGTGTTATGAAGACTTGTGGGATTAAGACCCAACAATCCACTTTTACAGTTCAAGACCACATGGAGAGTGAGGTTATCACTTGATGCAAAGAAATCCCAACACTTAGGGTCGATTTGGAAGAAGAAATCCCATTTTGAATGAAAAAATCCAAGTGTGATAAATCTTAAAAACAAGAAAAGGGAAGAGGAAGATGGCTTACCCAAGAGAAAAGAGCAAGAAAAACCAGTTGGAGGCGAAATTGATTGACGTTTAGGAGTGCTCAGCTGTGAGAACTAAGGAAGAAAGAGAGAGAGGCTCGGAAGAGAGAAAGAAAATGACGGAACTGCGAATGGGCTTCCGGTCTACCTTTTATACAGATCGAGTCGCTGCAGTTTTCACTCCTTCGGAACCACAGTACATAACCTCGGAAGTTCCGAGGTAAGTTGTGTCAGGTTCCGAGAACAATCAGATATGAAAGGGACTGGGTGCGAGCATCTGCAGTTTCTGAAGCTTCGGAACAGGGCACCCGGAACTCGTCAGTTTCGAGGTAAGTTCACTGGCAGGTTCCGAGAACAGACTGAATTAAAAGGCAGTCTCAGCACTCCACAGGTTTCGGAACCAGATCCTTATATTCCAAGACAAGTTCCGAGGACTTCCAATTTTCAGATAGTCAACAGATGAATCGTCTGGAATTATAAGAGACGAAATTCAATTTTGGTACAATCATCAATCAACCTTTCAGTCGACTAATGGATCGTCTGAATGTCCTGATTCAGATTTTTTATCCTTGGCCTTTTCACTGTGTGTTCATTTGATCTCCTGGAACTTAGTCTATTTCTTAGATACCCCTCTAAGGTGTTTTAAGTTAATTAGGAACCCCATATCTAGAAGAATCGTTCATTTAATTTAATTTTATTGAAAGCTATTAAGTAACACATGATTCAAGATAATTCAAGATATGATGTTGCAAGGTGCAATATATCACTGAGTTTAAACACTATCAAGCAACGTGAACATATTTGGTTAATCAATTACTACCAAGGTGTCCATTCCAACTTATTTAAATTCAAGACTTGGAGATGGAGATAGTGAAATCAATAATGATCCAACAATTTGTGTTCATATCACTATGAGGTAGTAAGATTAAACCAAGCAATCAACAATCAATTCTTTTGGACTTTTGATGAGATCAAGTCCATGGATTTTTTACTTCTTTTGAGCATGACATATATTACAGTCAGGAACAATTTTATCAGATGCTGTAGGAGACAAGGGTATCATGTCATTGCACAACAAGAGATTAATCTTGTTTGTAGATGTAAGCAATCAAGTAATCGAATTTCAAGCAAGACATGATGCAATGAACCAAGATATGTAATTATTTACTTCAAGTTTGGACCATAGAGAGACAATGGTTCACACTCAAATATCATCAACAAGATATAGGCATTAAAAGCATAGATGAAACATGAATGAACAAAGCAATCAAGAAGTATTCTATTCATGATGAATTCTTATACACAAAATAGAAACATAGAATCTTGCAAAAACTTATACCAAAGATCATATCACAATCTAACCCACTCTCCTAGCCCCCTGGGTAACCATATGGCATTTGGGAAAGGTCTTCGAGGTCCACCAGTGTCAAACACATGAACATTTGATTTTCTCTTTTTAGTGTTCTTGTTAGTTTGACAAAACCTTGTGAATTCATTTAAGGCATCAATCAATTTATGTGTTAAGGCATGATTTAGATTTTCATTTAAGATTGTAACTCAGCCCGTGACTCAGTCAGCGTTTTAACTGTGGCATGTTCTGAAATGAAATATGCAGCATGTTTATGAAGTGAATTCTATGTTCTCTTTTACTTTTACTACATAGAACAAAGAATGAAACTTAGAAACTATATTTTTATAAAAAAAATTAGAGAGAGACACCTCTCTGATAGGAAGACTGAAACTTGGGTCGGGTCGTTTTAATAAATTCAATCTAACTCATATCAAAATTTATTGAACTTTATCTGATCCGATTCGAATGGCTGACTTGAATTACTCAATCTGACCCAACCTGAATTTGTGAGTCAAGTCAACCTGAGTGTTGTTTATAACTTGGTCGAGTTAAGTTATGTCGGGTCAAATCAGATTGATTTTAAATTTCTCAATCCAACCTCACCCAAATTTTATACTAGTTTTTATACTCTCAATCTGACCCGACCCAAGTTTCACCCCTATGTGAGTATCTTTTTATATACAAAACTAGAGAGAGATCTCTGTGAGAGTAGCTTTTATAAACAAAAGTAGAGAGGGAGAGACTATTGACAATCAGAAGCCGATTTCCATTAGAGAAATCAGGGATTTCCAGCAGAGAAATTGACTGAACAAAATTAGGGATTTCGAGCAGAGAGATTGACTGAAAATCCCTAATTTCCCTCTAGGATGATGATTTGATTGTAACCTTGTATGTAAAGAATATTTATCTTGATTCATACCTGTATTTTCGGATGAAATAATATAAGTATACCAAAGGTCTCCAAGGTCGCATTAGTGGAGAACCATTCATTCATTTTTCTGTGATTTTCTATTTCTTTAGAGACCTTTGTGAGAGTCTATCTTTTATAAACAAAACTAGAGAGGGAGAGACCTCTGTGAGAGGCTATCTTTTTATAAACAAAATTAAAGGGAGAGACCTCTGTGAGAGTATCTTTAAACAAACAAAACTAGAGAGAGAGAGACCTTTGTAAGAGTCTATCTTTGAAAGTGTAGCGGTAGACAGGATTCCAACGTACTGATAAGGTGAGAATCCAATAGAAACCAAACCAGAGCTCTGCTACAAACAATCCTATCCAAGCCCATCTCCCTTCTTCTCTTGGAATGTGACTGCTTTTGTAACCCAAATCAAACTCATACCCACCATTATAGAACCTGCAAACAACTTAAAAACACTTCTTCCCTTCGCTTGCTTAGTTTCAAATAGTGGAACTACCCCATCTCTTCCCATCTCTCTCTCTCTCTCCTCTCTCTCTCTCTCTCTCTCTCTCTCTCTCTCTCTCAGAACAGGGCAGATGGGTATTGAGCTAAGAGTATGAAGGAGCTGTGTTTGGATTGAATATGATGTTGGATTTATGGCTCAAAGCCCGTTTGGGCCTAGGTTGTCAGTTGGGCCCAGTGGGCCCAATCTGTTGTAAGCAATATATATTGTATCTTTTTGTAGTTGTTTCTTTGGGACAGTGTAAACAAAGAAAAGAAAGAGAGATTGAGAAGAAGGGTGGGTAGGATTGGTGAAATCCTTGTAACCTGACCGGTAACTTCTTCTGAAATCTCTGCACACCCCGTGGACGTAGGCAATATTGCCGAACCATGTAAAACCGTGTCTTATTCGTACGTGTGTTTGAATGTTTGATTTGTGATTGAATTTGTGTAGGTAATTAGCACAACATATGAGCGTTGATAATTTATAGGAAGTTTAATTTCAAAGTCTGAATTTGCATGTTTGGCACTTAATACTGATTATTGTTGTTAAAAAGTCTTTGACTTCCCATTTACAAATGCCTTTACTAACAAGTGACTAATATGTCTTAAGCAATTTTTCCTCTTTGATGCTTATCCGACTTGAACAGTAATTTTATAATCATAATAACAAATATTTGCAAATCTTAGAGATACCCTTTTGCGATTTATTCTGATTGTTTACTTTTAAATATAAAATACCACATCTTTTATTATTATTATTATTCTTTGTTATTATTTATTCTATCTAATCTAATTGCGCTTTTTATAACTTTTTAGCTAAGTGGAGGCATGCCTCAAGTCAAATTCAAATTGAGTTTTTAAATTGGAAGCAGTCAAGGATAATACAAAGTCACCAATCAAGGCAATGGGTTACATTCAAATATGAATAGCTAGTGAATAAAATAGTATAAGGCAAAGTTTCTTTTGGTATTTGTACTCAAGCAGCCAATTTAATTGAGTCAATATAATACTAATTATTGAACCATCTACAAACAAGGAACCAAAACAGGAAGAAAAGGAAGTAAAGATAACCCTACACAAGCCATCACAGTCTGGCACACGGTAACACAACAAATCAGCCAAAGATTTCTCCACTAATTTCTCCTTTGTGATTCTGTTGTATTCTTTTGGAATAATTTCCATCTTTGTAATGTTTGTACAATTATATTAATAGAAAAACGCTCTCATAGAAAATGAGACGAGGACACACATTTTCCCTCAATTCTTTTGTTCTTTATGGTCATCAGAGCCACCCGCTTGTGCGTGAATCGCCGGTGAAAGTTTTGTGCCTGATCTGCCCTCTGATTGCAAACATCAAAATCGGGTTTGCTGCCCCGTTTTAGATTGATCCAGTTTCAGATCTGCAAACCCGCCCTTATTGTTTGCTTCAATCTCTGATCTGAAAACGGCCATCTCCATCTGCCTTCCTGCTGCTCGTCTTCTTGGAGATCTGCTCTGTCTCCGCCCGTACTGATTTGTGGGGACCCTCTCCAGTAACCTCTTTTCAGCGATTCCGTTATTATGTGATATTTGTGGATGAATGCACTCGGTACACATGGCTCTATCCTCTCAAGCACAAGTCAGCTTTATTATGTTCCAGAAACTTATTGCTACTCAGTTTGACAAGACAATTCGGATTTTTCAATCCGATGGTGGTGGTGAATTTGCTGGCTCCAAGTTCAAAACTTTTTTGTCTGATCTAGGCATTAAACATCAAATATCTTGCCCACATACTCCTGAACAAAATGGATTAGTTGAATGCAAACATCGCAATATTACTGAGTTGGGTCTTACCATGATGTTTCATGCACATGTCCCTCAGCGTTTTTGGGTTGAGGCTTTTAGTACTGCTGCATGGTTGATTAATAGACAACCCTCTTGGGTCTTGGATTGGACAAGCCCATATATGACATTATTTTCTAACATTCGGACTACGGTTCTTTGTGTACTTTTGGTAGTAAATGTTTTTCCTGTCTTCGAGACTACACTAGGAATAAGTTTGAGCCACGGTCCCTTCCATGCATCTTTCTGGGTTACAGTGAACATTACAAGGGCTACCGGTGTTACTATCCGCCCAACAACAGCGTTTATCTCTCGCGGCATGTGGTCTTTGATGAATCAACTTTTCCCTTCCACAATCCAGGGTCACTTTACACTTCTTCACATACTGCTACTGATCTAATTGAGTTCTCTGAATGGCTTACAGATCCTCCAGTAGCAACAACAAGCTCTCCCACACCTCCCATTGCTTATGACACAAGAAGTTCACCTCTCACTACCAATCCGGAAGCTCGAGCCAGTACTCTCTCTCTTGCAGATGAATGTGTTCAACCCCCTCCGGTGTCTACTTGTGTACCACATCAGCCTCCATGTGATGATCAACCTTCTCTAGCAGAGCACTCTCCAATGCAACTTGCTCCTGATGATCTTTCTCCACTGCCTCTTGCTGCTGACGATATTTTTCCCTCCACCACGAGTTCTGCGTCGTCTCCTCCTGGCATCTCCTCCAGTGCGAGCTCCCTTTCCCCTAGAGCTACTCGTCATAGTCATGGTATTATTAAGCCTAATCCTAAATACTTCAATTCTGATTATTGCTTGTTAGCTCAATTTATACCATCAGAACCAAAGTCTATTATCTCTGCTCTCAAACATCCTGGCTGGACTGCTACTATGAAAGACGAATTGTCTGCTCTTTCTCTCAATGATACTTGGGTTTTGGTTCCCCGACAGTCCACCATGAATGTTCTCGGCTGTAAATGGGTATTCAAAACAAAACTCAAGTCTGATGGTTCTTTGGATTGATTAAAGGCTCGCCTTGTTGCAAAGGGATTCAATCAGATTCCCGGCATTGACTTCTTTGAAACGTTTTCTCCTGTTGTCAAGCTTGTTACGATTCGACTTATTCTCACTGTGGCTTTAGCTCATGATTGGGAGATTCGACAATTGGATGTTAAAAATGCTTTCCTTCATGGGCACTTAATTGAGCCTGTATTTATGGATCAACCCCCCGGATTTAAAGGTCCTCTGCAACCAACTCATGTATGTTCCCTCAAGCGTGCTCTGTATGGGTTGCGTCAGGCTCCACGCGCATGGTTTGATCGATTCAGCACTTTTGTTTTGGGTCTGGGCTTCTTTTGTAGCACTGCTGACACCTCTTTATTCATTCATCATGGTCGCCAGGGTACCTTGTTTTTATTATTATATGTTGATGACATCATTATTACTGGATCCAACCCTATCCTGCTTCATGAGTTTATTCGGCAACTTAGTCAGGAGTTTGCAATGAAAGATCTTGGACCTCTCCACTATTTTCTGGGCATCTCGGTTATTCCTTTCTCTGGTGGTTTATTTCTCAATCAGACAAAATATGCTTTTGATCTTTTGGATCGTGCTCAGATGATTGGTTGCAAGCCTGCCTCCACACCTATGGTCACAAAGTGGCGACCAAGTTCTACTGATAATGACATCTATCCGGATCCTTTCTTTTATCGCAGCATTGTTGGTGGCTTACAATATCTCACGATCACTCGTCCTGATATTTCTTACAGTGCCAATTCTGTCTGTCAACATATGCATCAACCTACTGTTTTGCATTTTCAGATGGTGAAGAGAATTTTTCGTTATATTCATGGGACAATCTCTATTGGGTTTCGTCTTTTGGCTCACTGTCCCATGCAACTCTATGCCTTCTCCGATGCTGATTGGGCTGGCTGTCCGACCACACGCCGCTCTACCACTGGTTTCTGTACTTATCTTGGTGGCAACTGTATCTCCTGGTCTGCTAAGAAACAACCTACTGTTGTTCGGTCCAGTACTGAGGCGGAATATCGTACTCTTGCCTCCGCTGCTGCTGAACTCACCTGGCTCACGTATCTTATTCGTGATCTTAGTCTTCATCTTTTATCTGTTCCGCTGCTTTACTCCGATAATATCTCCGCATTACATCTCACCATGAATCCAGTTTTTCATGCTCGTACTAAACATATTGAGATTGATTGTCAATTTGTGTGCGAAAAAGTCGCTCTTGGTTCTCTTGTCACTAAATTTGTTCCCTCTTCCCTTCAAGTTGCTGACATTTTTACCAAACCTCTACCGTGCAATACTCACACCACATTATGCACCAAACTGGGACTTTGGACTTCTCTGCGGCTCAATTTGCGAGGGGGTATTGAACCATCTACAAACAAGGAACCAAAACAGGAAGAAAAGGAAGTAAAGATAACCCTGCACAAGCCATCACAGTCTGGCACACGGTAACACAGCAAATCAGCCAAAGATTTCTCCACTAATTTCTCCATTGTGATTCTGCTGTATTCTTTTGGAATAATTTCCATCTTTGTAATGTTTGTACAATTATATTAATAGAAAAACGCTCTCATAGAAAATGAGACGAGGACACACATTTTCCCTCAATTCTTTTGTTCCTTACTAATGACAGTAAGGGCCATGAATTGAGAAACAATTGTTATAATATTTACTTAAAATCTTACGAAAATTTCAATGACATACTATATAAAGTGCATTTATATAGTTTAATTTTAAAATTTATATAATTGGAATTCATCATTTATTAAAAAGATTCCCATTAAAACTACAACAACAAACTTTAATATGAATGAATTTGCATGTACATAATAATATAAATTTACCATAGGAAGCGGAAGGTTCTAGCTTCGAGCCTCTATCATTTAACTTTAGTATGCTTTAGGGATAGTGGGCTCATCCGTATAAGTTTTACGCTTGATATCTCACAATTTCTTACACGTAAGTTATAAAAAAAAAATTACCATATAATTGTATAGACATGACGCTTGTTTCATAGTTTCACATTTTGAATTACAATATAAGTAGCACATGCACATTTTGGGTTTTCCAAAAGTGGCCGACGACCGTTTCTGAATCTTTCCATCTTCCTTTAGCGTTCAAGACGAGGGTGACGGGACGGTGATGTATTCTTACATTTTATATTCCAGCATTAGATAAATAATTTTTAGGGTGAAAATCTTAACGAGGAAATAGTTTTTTTTAGAAGATATGGATTTTTCATACCTTTCACTTTGCCCACGTCTATCCATTAAAAATCGACATTCAGAAATCAATGCACCTACTTTATTCATCATAATTTTCTTATCGTCAAGCAAGCTTGGGTTTTTAATCTAAATATGTCAGGATAATAGTTTGAATCTAATATTGTCAGGATAATAGTTTCAACTGACGTTCCCCCATTAATGGATCCCTTGTAGTTAATAGAACATTTACGAAAGAGTTCTGCTTTATTACGAGTTGACGAATGAATTCTGTCATAAGCGACTAGAGAATTAATTGTGCCTTTTGAAATTTAGATTAATGTATCTTTTAAATTCAAATTTTAATTGAATGAAAATAAAAGAGATTAAATGAATAATGATCTGAAATCTTTAGCCTAGAAATCAAAATACACAAATTAATTCAATAAACCATGGTACTTGTTTGGATTGAAATCCAGGTCTTGACTTGAAGAACCCTTGCAAATTAGCCGTTCACACTTGAGCACAATTTGTGCTTCAAAAATTATAATATAGGATTTAATTGGGTCCATTCTAACTTTAATTGGGTCACTCAAGGATTTCTGGGCCACTGGGTAATTGGACGGAGTCCAATTATAGTTAAAGTTAGGGCAATTTCCTGTACGTGATTGAGGTCCAGTGAGGCCACTGAATGTGAGTCATTCGACATGATGCCCTCATGAGTTTGTCAATTTATTTTTATTATTATTATTTTAATTTAAAATTAACTTTTCAAGTTCCATTTTTCCACTTAATTCTATCAAGGATTATAAAATCAATCGCACCACTGTTTATTATATATATATATATATATATATATATATATATATATATATATATATATATATATATATATATATATATTCATTCATCATTTCCACATTTTATGTGGTCTACTACTTTTTTGCGCTTAAGATTTATAAGCTTTCAATTCTATATATTAGGATTGTCTTCAGTTTTCTACTTATAATGAACAAACTATCTTAAATATATTTTCCTTATTTAGTCATCTATTAGGCTATCTTTGAATGGTTATCTTTAAAAGAAAAGAATATTTTAAAAAAAAAACCTAAAGTATTTACTTATTTCAAAAAAAGCCTCATCATTTTCAAGTATCTCTTATGACATGTGTACAATAAGACAAACTAAACCAAAGATCGCAAGCTACAGTTGGCATAATGTTCCTATACACCTGTAGCTCACATTAGGAGGGAGGGAGAATTGTATCATATGATAAAATTATGATGATCGAGGTAGACCCATCGGTTTCTTTCTGCCCTTTCTCGATCACTTTCCTTCGTTTTGACAAACCCAGAAACATTTTGGAGACAGTGTTTAGTGCTATCACTTGCAAAAACCCCAATTGATTGGATAGGTTATCAGAGATGATGATTACATGATGGAAGGTTTCTCAAAGATGATAATCGTGCAATGCCATCACAAACATTCAAAGTCGTCAAGCATTTTCAAGCGAAACACTACCCGGTCATAGGCCTTTCATTTGACAATTATGGGATGACAAGGTCCATTAGTGTGTGTTTCACAACACTGAATCTCCAAAAATCGAAGAGAAAAAGATTTTTTTTGAGGCATATAAGGTTCTCTCTCATATATTTTGAGAAAAGTGAGCAACGGTAAGATTAAAAAGAAAAAGAAAAAAGGAAGAGCACTTTTCCTAGGTTCAAGAGGTTTCCTTGGCCTGGTGCTTTTCTTGTCACTACCATTTGGATCTCGTACTGTTTCTTCAAAACCAGATTTCTTCTTCTATAGAATAAAGAGTTATGCGACAAGAAAGCGGAGTTCCTAGAGGCATCAAGAGATAACGTCCTACCCCTCTCACAATTCCCAATGTTTGGGCATAAATTGAGATTTGAGGGAAAAAAAAGTTGCACTCTCTAATTCATAGTGGAGTGAGTCTCTTGGGTTTTCCATGTGTTCTTTACCTTCATGTTAGAGGTTTTCCATACAAACTTTTGTGTCATGGCTTGGAGACTTGTGCCTTTGGCTTGATTTTTGTGGATTCTCTTTTGTAGTTCTATCATTTATTTTCCTAATTCCTACTAATAGTCCACTGTTTGAAAGGCATCACTTCTCAACATCTCAATTCCTTGCAACTATATTTTGGATGACATCAAAGGAGTCAGTGCACATGCTGTCTATGGTCAGCCTGTAAGACCGATAGTCGGGATCATGAAGCCATGGACTGCATTTGTTCATACCCAAAAGGTCACGAGAGCAAATGAAGGACATAAAAGGCCATGAATTCTATAAAGCGACGCTTGGGGGAAACACATCTCAATTGATAAAACACACATATGCAGTTTCATAATCAAGTAGTTGATATATTAAGACACGTAGTTTGAAGCACATATAGCATCCATTAACTGAGAAGATCGAACTACCTGAAGACCAGTTACACAGAGAGATGAGGTTTTATCAATTCTTTCACTATTTCTTACACAGTAGATACCATTGTACGAGTTTGTTCTCCTCTCTTGCAAGCCTATTATGGAGCCGCTGTAGATGTTCGTCGAATTCCAAGAACAAATCCCTCAGCTGCTCTCCACTTTCATATTCTTTTGTTCCCTTTCTGACAACATTAATTTTATCCGCATGTTCCTTTTTTATTTGAAGGGGCTTCTGCAGATTATAAATGCAGTGACAATTCAGTGAGAGCCGAATCAAGGGTTTTAGGGTGAAAAATATTCACATTGTCATAAACATTTCATTGACGACAGCCATTCTTATAAGTGGCAGAAATAGAAACAAGCCATGAATTTCAGACATCCATCCACTCAGAACTGTGAATTTTAATAACAGACATAATTATTATCGCATACATTTGGATAAGTCTTATACGATGATGATGAACAATTCTCCATAAAGCAAAGTCAAAGAACTAAACAACCTGGAAAAAAATAGGACACAGGCACAAGCATCCATCTATCAGCATCATGAAGCTTTCCTATCTTGGGTTGGTTAAACCAACAAACATATTACTGTGACCATCACCACCACCATAATGGACATCATGATTGAACTTTAATAGTGAAGGTAATTTAGATATTTTCACCATAAAAGGAGGGGAAAAGGTGAAAACTAGAATACGAAACTATTTTCAGGATTTTGAAAAGACCCTGCAGAAAAATTACCACAAAAAGGAAATGAACATCTAGGGGGGGAAAAACTAGAAAACATGGCTCACCAGACTTCAGGAGAAATTGGCAAATATTATGTTACCATCATGATTATGGATCAACCGTAGAGCTCATGCTCGTACAGAGCGGAAGGAAAGAGAATATACATAAAGAAGAAGAATTGAAGAAACAATTTTCATTATGTTATCAACCGGGCTTTGACATCATATGTCAAGTTCCAAGAATTTCTTGGGTACATCCAAAAATACATACATTTATATGTACTCGTGCTGTTTGAATTAGAAGAGCCTTTTAATTAGCCCTTATAAAGCTGGATGATATAGAAATCAATGTGTATAGCTAGAAAAGAACTCGGAATCATCTTCTTTTTTTTAATCAAATATTGCATGTATTTAAATAGATTTTTGTACAATTTTCTAAGTTGAGAAGTATTAATATAAAATAAAGATGTCAAAGCTGACCTTTCTAATACTTACAGGAGATGATTAGATTACATCAGAGAAGAAATACCATGACAGCCTTCCTAACAATGTGAAATTCAATTGTGTACAGTTCTTAACTCTTTGGGTGTTTTGTATATGCAGCTCTGGTGCCCTTTACATATTAATATATATATGAACTATTTCCAAAAAAAAAAAAAACTTTCCTCCGATGGTTGAAGGGTAGTTTGACTGAATGTTACATTTTTTCTCAGAGGCAGGGTTCACATGTCATCTAATAAAAACCAAATCCTCACTTCCTCAGGGTCGATTCACACCTATGATGACAACAATGACTTGAAAGGTTCATTAAGTCTTAATCTCAACCATTTCATTAGTAACTGATAAAGAAACAAAGACGATTAATCTTTTACATATATCATGGTCATTGTACCTATTTGGTTTTGACAAATAATTTTACATGCCCCAACTGCCTATCTGATCACAGCCATGTAACCTTTATGGTTGCATGTAAAAACTATTGCATATATAAAAACATAATTTTGAGAAACAGATATACAAAAAAAGGGTCATGAATATGACGATCATTGTAGACAAACAGCTCAATTTTAGAATACAGAAACTAACCTCAGATACTGGCCAAAACCCTCCAAATGTTCCAAGTCTCCAATCCTTCTCAGTTATAACCCATGGTCTGCAAACAATGAGGAAACAAAATTAAAAATTGAAGCAGCCAGACACACTGAGATATTAAATCAAAACACGATAGGAAGAAACATAAGCCTTATTTTTTTGTACATTTCAGAGCAGGCACTGCTATGGTGAAAATTTAAAATATGGACTAAGCTATCTTCTCACTTTAAGATAGAAGAAACAACATCATTGGCTTATTGATAAATATAAGGTGAAGCTTTTGATGAAAAGGAACAAAAATGAAGGGCTTAAATTAACAATCAATGGTGAAAGTATTTCTTTCTTGCAGAAAACACATTATTCACATAGGTATTCTATCTAATAACATGAACACTTTAGATATCATTCAAAAAAAAAGACAACATGAACACTTTTGGTCTTGCTCGGATGAAATAGAAGATATTGTTGACAAAATAGAAGTATCCTTATTCATTAATATTCTGACAATACTCCATGGTGGTTAAGCAATCAAAAAAAAAATGCTCATACCAATTGCAGGCGGTTCATTAATTTAGAAGTTCAACTTTTTCATGGATTATCATGAAATAAGGATTAATACTTATGTGGTTCAATCGGTATAATTTAACAATCTGTTCATTGGAACAAAGAAAGTGAATCCATACATTGCCCAGAAGGACAAAAACAACATTTTACCGTCCTGAAGACAATATAAGATGATCTGAACTGTGTAAAAACTCTGACAAACTCTCGAGTTTCTCTCTGCTCTCTAGAGAGATGGCTCCCTTTGTATATGTTTCCCATGATAAGCTGGGCGACACGCATGCTTGAACCAGAATAGATGTTTCTTGATAAATGAAATCCACAATCTCTGCTGGAGATATATCCTTTTCCAAGTTGTCAATCAAGATAAAATAACTACTTGTCACTCCAAGATGCTCGGCATAAATATAACCACCTCCTAGATCAGTATCCTGTCCTATTTTTCTCGGATGTTTACCATTCTCCCCTGCGAGGATAAAAGTAACAAAATTCAGGCTCGTCCATTGGTGTAGGAGACACATGGAGTAAAAAGAAAAGGTGCATCTAAAAACTACTCCAACCCTATCTAAATACATAAAGAAACCACCTACGCGTGCTTGATGCATGACCCATGTGAGACATTGGCCCCATGAGAAGCAACAAGTGAACCTAGGAAACCTCCGAATTAATACAAGATAGAAACGAACCTTTAAATGTCTTCCGTGTATTACGACTCTTCACATGATTCTTTGCTTCCTATAAAAGAAGAAAATGAATGGAATGAAGAAACTACGACATTTGACTATTCAAAATGTTATGCAATCATTTCAATTCCCGAATTATCAGCTATACAACTATGAGTCAGATACAAAGAGGGTGTCTAACATCTGAAGAGTCAGTCACCAGACGAGCACCACTCATCCGAATGACTAAAATGATAGGTTCAGTTCTCTGTAAATAAAGAATCTATTTTATTGATTGTGTATCACTAATGGAGTACCAAACTGGCTCTACACATCTATGACTGTATAGGAAGTTGGGAAGTTAACCTACCTTAGCATGGCATACTGGTGTTTCAGGAAAAGGTTTCTTAGATTTCTTTTTGACGGTTGTTGCATTGGTTCTGCATATGGCATCTTTGGGTACTAAATTTCCACTTCCAGTGTTCAAAGAAGTCTCTGCAGCCAGGTCAAATTTCTTTCTTACGAGCTCCAGAAAAAACTCTAAATCTGGATCTCTGTGTGAACTTCCAGATGATATCAGGCAAATGTGTTCAATACCGATCAATGTTTTCGACCCAGCATTTGGACCATGTTTCCAGAAAACCGAAAAGACACATGTACACACCTCCTCTAAATTTACAATTTCATGCTCTGTAGGGCGAAGAACCTGCCATAAGAGACCATCAGAATACTTAATATGATTCTCTGAATGACACACCTGCTATAATAAACCATCAGATAATTTAACATACTGAGGACCATCAGATTAGTTACAAATGACCGAAACCTGGACAGTTGAGTCCCCAATGTTGAGAAAAAGAACGGATTTTATTTTACAGGGTATATAAACAGCTAAAGCAATCATATAATCTACACCAAGGCAATGGAAATTAACTTTAAGAGGATATCTGCTTCGCAACTTGATAAGCATAATATAGCAACAAATGTATAAAACCATCATTGCAGTCATCATCGTCGCTGTTAACAGTGCACAATGATTGTCTACCTAAAAATCTCTAAAAGAAATAATCCCTTCTACCACACAAAATGCCCAATAACCATCATTATTTTCAAATATTTCAAAAAATAAGCATCTCTCTACCATTATATTAAGACACTGTTTTAGTTATTTAGGTGTAAACCACCATTAATAACATATAGTCAAAAGTCCCCATGGATAACTCTCTCTCTCTCTATAGGAATGGTTGAACAAGGTTAACCTCTTGTTGAAGTTGACCCTACTTTTATGAAATAAGTACTTTCACCATTGAAAATCCTTAGATCTCAAACACCTTTTTGTTATGGGTACCAGGCCTTGATATCACTTCCAAACGAGGGACATTCACCATCGGATTGACATACACCATGCTATGTGTTTACATCTCACACCTGAGAGGATATTTCAATCCCATGGCGAATGGTTGCCATGTACAGGTGAAGTTGGAGCCATCATCATTTATCATAAATATGTGAAAGATTGAATAGTTTCACACCATAAAAAATTGGTCCCACATGTATGGATTTTTTGAACAAGTTTCAAATTTAACATGATGTAGAACTTATTGAATCATTCCTTTCTTTTTTTCAAATTGAGATAAACTTATGAAATACTTGATAATGTCTAATTTTACATAAGTTTTGATATCAGTAGATTATTTGTGTGTTGGACAATATGCATGCAAGCTAATGGGGTTCTCTATGGGCAATCCAGAAAAGATAGGTAATAAAGTATTAGTAATTGAGATGTGCATGTCAAAATGGGTGAGTGGGGTTATTGTAGTACCCCGCCCCAGACGGGGGCCTGGCCAAGAGACAAAGTGCTCATATAGGAGAGATAAAATCGCCAATGTATGGGGATTCACGCCCTTGGGCGGGTTTGCAAGTCCCACATAGTCTGGGGAGCTCTGGATCCCTGGGTATATAAGTAGTTGGCTCCTCTCCATCTAGCACAAGATCTTTTGAGGGCTCCCCTGGTGTGGGTCCTCAGATGCAAAGCCGTGCGGGACCAAAGCGGACAATATTATACTAGAAGATCGGGGCAGGTTGTTATAAATGGTATCAAAGCATGGTTCAACTCTCGGACTGAGGGTATGAGCTGGTGCAACTTTTAACCGGCTATTGAGCCGGGGGCGGCTCTGGTTTTAAAGGGGGCAAGTTGTAGTATCCCGCCCCAGAGAGGGGCGTGGCCAAAAGACAAAGTGCTCATATAGGAGAGACAAAATCGCCAGTGTATGGGGATTCATGCCCTTGGGCGTGTTTGCAAGTCCCACATCGCCTGGGGAGCTCTGGATCCCTGGGTATATAAGTAATTGGCTCATCTCCATCTAGCACAAGGCCTTTTGAGGGCTCCCCTGGCGTGGGTCCTCAAATGCAAAGCCGTGCGGGCCCAGGTGCGGGACTAAAGCAGACAATATTGTGCTGGAAGGTCGGAGCAGGTCGTTACATTTATCTTCTAAAATGATCACATTAGGAAAATCTTAAGTATTAGCTTTGATAGATGAGAAGATGAGGAAAGGGCTTCTAAGATAGCTTAGACATGGTTGTCAATTACGACAGCCTCAGTACATGGAATAAAATGCAAGTGGTTGGAATTAACAGAGATAGCCTGTTAAAACCTTGGCTAGAAAGGGTAAAAAAAGACATGATAGAATGTGGGATGATAAATGATATGGTCTTTGATAGGACAGCATGGAAATGTAAGACTCAAATAGTCGACCCCATATAGATAAGGGTCGACCATGCACAATTACAATATGCAGCTTGCATACATATTGTCCACCACGCACATAAACCTAGTATTTACATGTTCTGCCAACTTCTTGTCAAAGAAATACAAACCTAGTCAGATCCAATAAACTGTGTAGATGTAAAACTTTTCATTACAAAATGGTCCATCTAACTTAAACTGGGTCCCCAGGGTAATACAAAACATTCTTTTTTTGGATGAAACACACCTGTTTCACACGTTTCTACTAAATGGGTAAAAAAAGAAGCTTAAATGACTGAAATGGAACAAAATAGGCAAAGATCAAAAACTACAAAAGTGTTTTTCATTTAAGATTCATGCGAAAACATTTGGACAAATGAAATTAATACTATGGACAATGGGTTAGGTGCCACCTTTGAGTTAGGGTCATCAACCTATTTACTTTTGTTAGAGTAATTAGAGTTCATATGTAATTAGGATTCATATTGGATTAGGAATCTAAGTTTGAGTTAATCTCTATTAAGAGATGTATTTGATTTAAGATTTGGATAAGAGTTTGAGTTTGAGTCAAATAACCCTTGAGTGAGCTAGAGGTTATAAATACATGCAATAACATAGACTTGAACAATACATAATTTATTAAATTCTACAACTTTGAACCTCGACTCAAGCCCACCAATTTACTAAATTAGTTTGAGTCAAGTCAACACATTTATTAAACAAACCAAGTTACTTAACTTAGACTTGGTTTTTTGTTCACAAACTATCAGGTTGAGATGGCTTCAACACCCATTTATTTTAAATCCTCAACCCAAATCAATCCATTCGAACATGAGTTTGGTTATAGACAAACCATTTTGTAATGGGTCAAAGTGTAGATAAGATGAGTTAGAAATTGCCAACCTTCTGGATTAGCCTCAATTTTACATAAATACCCCTCCTAAAAATTTGGGGGGGTGGGGGGTGGGGTGGGGGGGGGGGGGGGTTTCCATTCTTTCGAACCTGACCTGTGACGGCCTGAACCCGCATTTAAATAAACGGATTCAGAACAAGCATTTTTGTCCGATGGTCCAAGCTCGGACTTCTACTTAAAGCTCAATAGGGCCCGTTGGGCCTCCCATTTATTTTCTAATATATTATAGACACACATCACAAGATTGTCCCTAGTATTACTTTTATTTAAAAAAAAAAATTGTAAATTGAAAATCTAACGGTATAAATTAAAAGCAAACTTAAAGACCTACCATATATCAAAATTTCATCTAAAAAATCAATTACTAGTCACTTGATTTTAACGATCAAAATCACGAAACTCTCAATCTTTTCAAGGAAATCAGCCAACTTTGACCGTTAAGATCAAGTCTCCTAAAATTTTTATTTTATAGTGAAATTTTAAATGCTAGTACGTATTTAAGTCTACTTTCAATTTGTAATTTGTATAGTTAGATTTTGAAGTTACAAAATTAAAATTAAAAAAATAATAAAAATAGTACTAGGTGTAACTTTGTGACTAATTAAAAAATGAGCTTTAAACGATGGGCTTGGACTTTGTCCTTTAAAAGGTTGACGGGCTTAACTTCTGTTGCCAAAGCCCAGTCGGTGAACCAGGCATACCAAAGTCACTAGAGTTGTAGAGTACATACTAACTACAAAATAGCCCCAATTTCATGCAGGGCCCACCATCCGGCCACTTCGTCTGCGCCATCATCAACAAGAAATGCGTACAATTCCCATCTGCGTTCACAAATATTTCCTTATTTTTACAATAATCTCAATATTTATATTCATATTTTATAGTATCGATAATATTCTCTACTATTTTCCTAATAAATTGGAAAATGAGAAAATTAGAATATTTCACTAAGAATTCATCCAAGTTTTTTTTTTTAAATTACGTGGGAAACCGCGGAAGCCCACTGCTCCTAAGGGACACGAAGGTCAGAGCACGAGGGCTCAAATCCGCTACCTCCAGTTTCTTGAGACGGCAACCGGTTTCTTGAGACGGCAACCGGTTGAACTACACGTGAGTTTCTAAAAAAGCTACTCAAACTAAAGAAATTTAGTGCTGTTATTTAACTAAAGCAAACAATTGAAAATATTCCACTGAACTCTCCTTTTTGAAATCAAAGGAAACATGAAAAATAACCATTTCGGAAGAAAAGTGGTAAACCCATTTCTGAGTTTAGTTGAGAAATGATTATTTTCCAAGAAAGCATTTTTCCCGGAAACTCTGAGCATCCAAACATGATCTGATATCATACCGACTCCACAACAGCGTCGTAAAATTTGAGCTCGTCGGTGCCACAGGGTTGAGAAACGCAGACTGTTGTACCGATCACGTCACGACACTCGTCATCCTGTAACTGAGTACATGTCGGCCGAAACCGGTTCTTGAAATCTTCAAGTGCGTCCAAAGTCTGGAAATCGGACGGCCGAAATATCTTGTCGAATAAGCCATGTGGGAAATCATGAAACTTCACCGTCAGAGTTTCGTCCTCCAGAATTAAGCGGACGCTGTACCAAGCATCGTCTTCAGGAGCCCTGTAGTCCAACGGAACGGATAGGTTGTATCGGGAAGTTTCGGCATTTCGTACGAAGACATGATGGTTGTCGTGTTGTAGCGGGGAGTTGGGAACGCGAAGCAGATATGAATCTGGTTTACTTAAAGAAAAAACGCTTCAAAATTTTATTTTTTTTCTGCCTCTTTTTTTTTTTGGTCTTGGAAATGATTGTCACATCTGTAATAAATGTGCAAACGTCATCATCATGGAGGAGGGATTACTGGGATATGACAAATTAAATAATTAAAATTATTTTAAAATATTGATTATAATTTATGCTAATGTTTAATTGAGTATTTTATCATTTATAACAAATTTTAACTCTAAAATATTTAATACTCTATAAACAATTATTTTTTAACAAAAATATGCTACACTAGGTTTTTCATTTTCTCTATTTTTCTCATATTTTTATATATTTTTCTGTAAAAAATCTAATAAAAAGAGAAAAGAAAAATATTGTCTAATGCCTATATTACATTAAAATATTTATATTCAAATATATGCACTCAATATATTTTATAAAATTATTTTTCTAAAAAAATTATTATCCGAATTATTTTAAAGTAAAAATTCGAAAAAATAAAAATAACTCAATATAATTAAATTTTAAAAGAAAAAAATTAAAAATTAATAAATACCTTCTACACTTCAAGAATTTTCTTTCAAACTTTTTTAAATCATATTAAATACTAAAAGAAATAGAAAATGACCAATATAGGACAACTATATCCACCTATACTATTTTATAGAGAGGATATGATACTTGTCCGCCAAATTTAAGACAAGTATTTAATATAGAATTATTACACTCATCTCATTTAATACATATTCACTTAATCTAATATCTATATATATATTAAATTTTTAATAGATAATTTCACTTACCTTAATTGTGACCTTTAGATCTTTATCTGTAAGATGATAGCAATGGGATCATTTCTCTTTTACTAATTATAATTAATTAAAAGTATAAAATTCATTAAATAAAAATTAAAAGAATAAAATTTTAATGATTTTATTTTACTGCTTATAATTAATATTTAATTTTAATGGCAAGCCCTCCTTTTAAAGTAATCACAACCCAGAAAATTTGATTGAAAGATATATTAATGTCACTGTCACCACACTACCATCTTTTCATGCTTCACATGTTACTTAATGCCTCTCTTAGGAGCATAGGTAGCTTTCTTCTTTCTCAAGTATAAACAGGTTAACTTATATTTTTATATTTTAATTTACTGCTAATCTAAATCTTTAAATCTTTTGTAATTTATCTTTAAATGTATTAATTTTTTTGTCAAAATTCCTTCTTTTCTTTCCTTGTTAAGTATGGAGCAATTCGTGTTAAGAATTTATTTTCTAAAATTAAGCCTTCAAACATTTCTTTCATTTGAAATAATAAAATATTAGGAACACATTTATCTTTTTTACAAATTATTACATTAGAGATTTTATAAACTAATTTTATTTCTACACTATTGGCAAACTAACATTATATTTTGTTTCTTCAAAGTATTTTAAGGGTAGAATTTCTTCATTAATACAATTTATATCGGCGCCTGTGTTTAGTAGAGCTATTAATTTTTTATTATAAACATCTACTAATTTTAAATTTTGTTTTACATGCCACTTTCTATAATTTACTGTTGTTAATTCATTTAACAGGATATCTTCTATATTTCCTATGTTGTCAGGATTTGAGCTTTCTGCCATGTCTTCTACTTTAATATTTGCATCTATCTCTAATATTTCTAATCACATTTTATGTAAATCTAGATTTCTTTTTAATTCTTTTATTTCATTATTTAAATTTTTAACTTCCTTTTGTAAATTTGTTATTGTTATGGGTTTTATTTCTTCTTCGTAAACAGTTAAATTTCTACATATATTGTTCATTCTTATTGGTCTAATTATTCTTTGTTCTGGTTGAACTGTTTTTTTCAGATTTATTTTGTAATTCTATTATTCTAGAGATCATTTCCTTTTATTTTTCAGGATTTTCTATTTGCATAATAGTATCTAAGGTTAATTGGTCTTTTTTACTTAGACATTTATTAAAGGGGAGTCTGAATCTTCTAAATCTATATCTTCATAACTTCTAATTAAACAAATATTACATTTACAGTTGGGATCTTCTTTACAATCTTTTGTTTTGTTTATATCAAATTGATCCATTAATTTGTTAATTAAATTATTTTCACTTTCTGATTCACTAAATTTATTAGAGTATTCAGATTCATTATCACTTTCGCTTGTTGACAAATTTAATTTTTCTAAAATAGCTTTCATGCCTTTTTTATAGTTTCTATTTTTATTCTTATAACATTTATTAGCAAAATGACCTGTTTTTCCACATTTATAACATTTATCATTTGAATGTTGTTGTCTTTTACTAGATTCAGGTTTTTTTTTATTTTTTAAATGGTTTTCTGTTATATCTTTTATTTTGTTGAGGTCTTTTATAGTTTCTTTTGTAGGATTGTTTATTTCTTTTAGAAATGTTTTCTTGTTCATACCTAGGTTTTCTAAAATTTTTGTTTTTGAATTTAGTTGTTTTTCCGTTAACTGTTTTAAAGGGATTAACTGATCACAGAAATCACCCATTTCTCTTTTGTTAAAATATTGTTCAGTTTTAATTTTCTTTTCTAATTTTAAGTTGTTACAAATTTCTAATCCTACTTGATTTACTATTTGATATAGTTCAGCAAAAGTATATTGTCGATATTGAATTTCTCCAGTGTTATTTTTATTTAATTTTTCTTTTACCTTTTTCCTGAATAGGGGAGGCATTCAATGTTGAGCCTTAAATGCTCAATGATTTGCCTATGAGTACTTTGAATGTGTTTCAGATATGATTTAGAGCAATGAGGGTCTAACTATGGAGATTTAGTGCTCTAAGAATAGTTGGGATGCTTAGAAAAGAGTAGGAGAGAATTTAGCTCAAAAGAATAAACCTTGGTCTCTCAAATGGTTTTGGTTTATATAGCCAACAAGCTCCCAATGGATCTCTGCTTCGGAACCTGGTTGACTAGCCTCGGAACTTCCGAAGTCAACGGTCATATTTCAAAGGATAATTTGACCTTACAACGGCTAGTTGGACCACCTTTGGAACTAGCCAAGCCAGGTTCGGAACTTCGGAAGACAGGTTCCGAAGTATAGAAGCAAATATGTACATTGGAGGTTTCAAAACCTGCTGTATGCATCCCTCGAACTTCTGAGGCTGATTCCGAGGCAGGTTTCGAAATAGGGTTCCGAGGCAGGTTCAGAACCTAGAAACAATCTTCGGAACTTATGAGGCTGGTTCCGAGGAGCCTGATAAGCCACACATTTCACTAAGTGTTGATGAATTTAGAGTTTGGACATCCGGACAAGATGGAGAGCCCTTTTTGTGTTCATTTGCCACTATTAGATTTAACTATAATGAACATTTGTAAGATTGCAAATACACAAGAATATATAGAGATATTTGATAGATAGTTAGAGCTCTCCATAGGGCAAAGGGCAAAGGTACTTAGAATTCTCATTTTAATTAAATCAGCTCTTAATAAAGGGATTCTAAGGCTTTTAGGTCCTTCCTATGGTCCATATACCTGTGGTGGTTGGCATTTAAGGAATTCTTCCGATTTTGGTGCGATGCTTTCCAAACGTGTCTTCTGGAGCTTCAAGCTTGATTTGACTGTGCATATCTTCTAAAGATGAGGTCTTGTACGATCATGACTCAGTCAAAGAAATTGACAACTTAGGATTCAATCGGACACAGTCATGGAATTGACAACTCAATCTGACTCAGGAGAGACAGATTTAACTTATAGGCCAACAATCAACATTCAACAATAAAAGATGAGATAATTTGAATTTATTTTAATTTTAATTATTTAATAAATACTTTTTATTTATCGTAATCATTCTAATGATAAAAATGCATTAAATGAATATAATAATTGACTCAAAATTTAGAAAGAAAATAAATGAACAATTTTGATTCATTGTAAATTGAACGTCTACAAAAGGCACAGCTCTTGTGCCTGAATCAATAATTTATCATTGCATGTGAGAAATTGCAGTATAGTTTCTTACCAATAAAGAATTTTCTTTTAAATTAGCTACCATTGCTTAGGTTTCAAAACCTATTTATGTCGATGATTTCATTTTACTTATGTAACTTGAGGCTGTATATCGGTTTTAGATAACTGTTAAAGATAATATCCTGAAAGGTAGATAATGAAATGATACTGTTATGATAATCATCCATCCATGTTATCTTATTATTTTGACAATTTGGTGGACTCCAATTTGAGAATAAAAGAGAGTAGAGAATGTATAAAGGATGCGCCCATTTTCTCTTGGCGAAAAATAATTAATTTCACATTCTAAATAATTGTTTTAAAACAAGCCTAGATGAATTGCTGTGTGTTAAAAAAATAGAAATCGAATTTAGCATGAACAAACAAAGATAGATTTGACCACTGCCCCTGCTTTGGACAATTTCAGCTTTATGCTGCATTTCAGAAGGTAGCATCCTAGCAACGCTGATTCGCATTTAATTTCTCCAAGAACAAAAATTGAACTTTATAAAATCAAATAAAATCCATTTCAAATGAACACTAAGAGATTTTTATGATTACCCATAGCAAGCTACAAATGTGTCTGGTGATATACCAGAGTGGATACTTAATTTCATGTTCATTGTAGAATCTGCTCCCGTATTAATTACTTCTACATAAAAATTTCAATGAATGAACATCGGCCAATCTTACGATTAGAAGAGCACAAACAATGGACAGCAGCACATTTCATTTGCGGATTCAATTCCAGGAAGAACAGGAAGTGTGCAACACATGCTCTTAATGATGAGAAACAATATGTTTGCTCTGGGAAACCTTTGGCACCCATTTTTCAAGGGTATGGGTTGAGATGAAAGACTTGGCAGCTTGGTTTGTATGAGTTCTTGGTCGCCGCCTGCTCAAACTTCTTGGAGGCAACTTCATTCTCTTCCAACCCAGTTTGAACAAAGTAGCGTATCCACCAAGATGAGCTCCTCAATTTAGCCTGCATCAAAACATCCCATTACCCCTTTTAAAGTCATCTCATTCAAGGGGAACATGCAAAATCCCAATAAACTCACCACCAAACAGCTTCACTGAAACATGATTTCATACAGTTTTTATCTGGATTTCACATGTACAACATTTTCATTATATACCACTCAGACCTGACTGCATACTTGCACACATTTTATTGAATAATATGTACAGTATGTAGCAGGTATATATAATATCACACACATTTTATTGAATAATATGTAATAGTATGTAGTAGGTATATATAATTTGTAATTTTGAAGAAAATTTGAAGAATTGATCTAAAAATTGTACGATAAAGTGAGAAAGCTAGTAGACTGGAGTATTGTATAATCATCAAGTTCCATGTCATTAAAAGGGGCATGTTTTACAAAACAGTAGTAAAACCTGTATTCTTAGTCAGAATTGAGTACTAGATGAAGAAAAGCCAAAAAGATAATAAGTACATGCCGCAGAGGTGTATATGGATATAGACTGTAACACTAGAGGAAACCTACAAGAAGTGAATTGATGATCCTATGAGTCCTCAAGGCCTCTGCTTTAGGAAGATATTATTCCTTCCAATAAAAATTAAAGGTTGCTCCAATAGAAAAGAAGATTTGAAGAATGCCAATTGTGATGGTTTAAGCAAGTCCAAAAAAGATCAGAAACAGCTTTAGTATAAAAATGGATGAGAGACAGAGTTAGTACAAAAGATGAAAATCTAGGAAAGGCTCCATTACAAGAGAAAATCAAATTATGACTTTTAAGATGTGCATCAAAGACAACATCCCTTAGTGCAAAAGAGCCAAGAGAAAGGAGACAAAGACCTACAATGAAGCAGCTGAAAGTGACATCTTAGGATGTGAAGTTACAGAGCACGGCCCTAAATAGGGATGAGATGCAAAGTAAAAGCAGTAACGCGTGCTCGTGCACAAACACACACGAGCGCACCCAAACCAATGCATGTATAAACATGCAAACATGTACAAAAACAGGTACAGATATATAATCCTACAAGCTGGTTTAAAAAAAAACCATATAATCCTACGAGCTACGGGATTTACCGGCCTTCCAAATTTAGATAGCTCTGCAACTTTTGCCCTCTGCTGGCCGGGATAACCTATTGCAATAAAAGGTACATCCAATTAAAACTCAGGAATAACTCACCAAGCAAAACTTAAAAAAAAAAAAAAGAAGGAAACTCTTGGTTACAATAATTCCAGAATAAGATAATCCAAAAGTTTAGATGTGGAAATTCAATTTAATTAACAGAATGGTGGTTCTCAAAAGATAATAATAATAATCAATATATTGTATTAACAGAATGATCAAATTTATTACAAGAACTTCCACATCACTTTATTGCATAGAATCCATTCCTCTATGATGTTTCAAAGAAGAGATATATACCATTGACAATGACCAGAGAACCTGTCAGAAAATTGCTATATGAGAGACCCATAAAAGTATGGAATTTTACAAGTACACATAACATGTAATGACCCGACGTTGGAATGAGGTATGGGCTTAGGATGTGATTGGATAGATCCCTCGTGTGTGTAATTGGGACCCGTAGCTTGATAGATGTGTGTTATCCGGAGATGTTGAGATTCCTAAGCTGGTGGATGTGCGTGGTTGTGATATGCATGAGTAATGTAGACCACATGTTGGATTGTGAGATTGTGTTAGCCACTTGTGGATGAGGTTTCGGATTATGGGATGCCTAGTTAAGTGTTTGATGGGATTGTATGCCACGTGTTGAGCCACAATTGTGAGGGCCATGTGTGTGAGATGTGATGGGTTGCATTGCATTGTCAACGTGTGACGTGAGCTGTTGATGGCATTGTTAATCAAATTGTTGATGTTGTGTGATTAGTGGCTTATGAGAAAGATCCCACACGTGAGGTTTAAGAGCGTGATTGAGTTGGTATTCGGTAGGGGAGGAGTGAGGTCTAAAGAACCAAAAGTCCAAAGGATGAGTGGAAGTGGACGGGCGTTGGGGTAGTATCGGGCAAAGGTGCCGAGACGGACTACACATGGCAGACTACTACACTGTCCTGAGATGAGGGGTGCGGTACTCACAAGCCCCACACTGGAGTCGGATGAGTGAACATGTTGTGTATGATATGGATTGAGAGTACCATTGTGCCAGGTGAGGTGAGACCCATTGATTTATAGCGGAACACGATAGTTGGTAGAGCTGCACTTTTTGGTTGGTTGATTTGATGACAGTGCCTAGGATTGTGATGCCTTAAAGGGATACGGATGATATGTATAGAACATATGAGATAGGCACGTCTAGGTGGGGTGTGTCGTTGTGGTAGACAGCGTGTTGTGCTGTTTGGCAATACCTCATGCGACATCACATGTCTTGTGACGATTGTGTCCATGTGTTGTTGAGAATAGACTTTGTGTGATGTATTGTTGCATGCTGGTTCTATGTGTTGATTGTGGATTGTTGTTGGATACCCCGCCTGTTTATATTGAGATTATCGTACGTGGGTCTCTTATCGTTTTATTGTACCCCTACTGGACTAATGATCGCTGGGCAAGTGAAGCTCACTCCCTAACAATTTTCAGGTACCTGCCGAGGAGTGGCGGAGCGGACTCTCAGAGTTGGTGGAGTGATGCTGAGTCACGGTTGGCTTCCACCCAATGAGTGACTCTTATTTATGTTGTATGTTTTAATATAGAGTTGTATTCATTAAAGTATTTATTTATTTATGTAACCCTTGAATTTGATATTGGAAGCATTTTGCCCACGTGTCTTGTATTGTGATTGGTTTGCTTTTAGAAAAAAATTCAAAGCCGTAGTTCACGCACCCGTCAAGGGGTGGGGCGTGACATAACATCCTAACAATCACCAAATCCATTTCCCATTTGTGGGATTGGCTGAATTCTTTTAGATTCACTTTAGAAATCCAGAGAACATGAACAGTGCATGACCACCACAAGTTGGTGAAAACATATATCAAGCTAGAATACCAGCCATTGGTTACCATGCAGCAGCAAGTTCAAAATCACCACATGCACAACTAGTTAAATGATATTAAATGATGTAAGTTGTACATCAAACTAAAAATGTACAGAAGCCAAACAAATACAAAAAGATATCAATGGTGCTACACAACTTGAAAAAATTGTAACGGCTATCAATTTGAAGAAAGGAGTCTTTAGAATTCGATACCTCGTGATAACATGGCTAGCACACAATAATGAGCTTCTAAGTGCAAATAAAACAAGTACATTTTAACATAGAACAGGAAACGAAGAAAAAACACATGGTGCATTTGCAACATATGATAGTTCTCATGTAAAATGAAAATGGTTATTGCAGTCAACGAGGTGAAGGGGTCAAAAATGAAGATCTACAAGTGACCATCAACGTTGCAAGTGCATAGCAAATTTCTATGGAAATGGATCACCCTCATCCTCACCCTCCTCCCCCCACCCCCACTCCCCCAATAAAAAAAAAAAGCAAAATAATTGAAACAATTTGCAGAAAATCTGAGTCACTTTCCTTTTTCCAAGAAATGGCCAAATGTGCCCTAAAAGGAAATAAGAAAAGTTTCAACAGCTTAAGAAATTAATCAATAACTTTGTGTGAACAAAGGAATGGTGAAAATGAATGAGATAGGCTTGTCAATTACTAGAAAAGATGATGGACTTAAATCAGGCAAAGAAGTTTCATCTACACAAAAGAGTCTTAAAAATAATGAATCGGGAATAACTAGTTAGTAACAAAAAGATATTTTGATTGTGACACTTAAGTGCATGAACTTAAATCAGGCAAAGAAGTTTTATTTACACGCAAAAGAGAGTTCATTTGGTGGTAATAATAATGAATCAGTAACAAAAGAATCTTTTAATTGTGGCACTTAAATGCATGTTTTGAAATTTTCAGAATAGACGAGAAAACTTGTCAGAAAGTTACCAGCAAAAATAACAAGGCCATCCCTCGCAACTCTGGCCAACTCCGGAAGAGTCTTGTTTAGATACTTTGGAGATAAGTAATCCAATGCATCAGAGACAAGAACAAGAGAGAACGATTTTTCCTTGTAGGGTAGGGAAAACTTGATATCAGAAACACGAACAAAACCCTTGCGAATAAGACTCTTGCAAGTAGCATCAGCATCCTCTATGTCATATGGTTCCACACCCCAAGCTTCTGTATCCTCTTCTTTCAACAAGTTTGAGACAATAGTGCATGTTTCAGGGCCGACATGTAAAACTTTATGCATACTGTTACCATATACTTTACTCAGAATAGGAACTGCTCTTTGAACTTCTGATGTGCATGACAGGCTGCCTGAATATTTACATCATGGATTGAGATCTTAGAATTAATATAATGTAAATTGATTAATAAGTAATGGTTAAGAAACTAGTACAGCACAGACAATTCAAATTTAAGTAATAAAAACCAAGAAAATTACCATTCAAAAAGCCTGAATGGATACCTATTCATAGAAGAGAAGGTTTTTTTTTTTCCTTCTATTGATAAAAGTATTGATAAAAAAATAGAGTTTAAGACACATGTAATCAACCTCTTCTGATTTAATCAGAAGAATAATAATAAGAACAGATTTACAAGGAATCTCATGCAGATAATGGGTGGAAATCTTGAAAGAGCATACTTTCAGTAGTTTCACAAAATGATGGCTAAGTTAGTACAGTGCAAACTTTTTCAGTGACGCAAACTTTTTAAGTAATAATTTTATTCAAAGTAACAGTACCAGGAAATATGCATGATTTATCAAGGAAAGGAATGGTACAGAAGAAAGATTTCCTGAGCAATTTATTTCCGGTGGTGGAAAGCAGTATTCAACCCATGAATGCCCTCTTGTGATATTTTCCTACTAAAAACTTTGCCCCACATGATACTGAGCCAATCTCCTAATTTCAGTAAGAAAAAGAACCCAGAAAGGGAAGGTAGTTGAGCTTTCTAACTTAGCTAAACAATTCTGACCAAACCTGGATTGCAGCGACATCTTCCCTATTCAACAAAACGAGTCAAAAACAGGAAAGAAGAGAAATTTAGATCAACAAATATGAAAACCTCGTCACTAATTGTTCCTCATTTTCCACCGAAGTAGTCCCTGCTACTAGACAGTGGGTTTCCTCAACACTTTCATCTTCATTCTGGTTCCCTTGCATCTACAACTGTAGGGATTCAGCAGGAGGCTGTAGCACTGTTAGTGTTCAGTATTGCAACCACCAAGTGAATCTGTACTACAAGGCCCCCAAAACACCTATATCTTGACTTTGTTGTCCCTAACAATGTAACAACTCCCATGTTCTCATAAATTACAACCAACATGACCCGAGATGCACCAACTTAAACAGTTCCAAAATAGTGGGACAATTCGCCACAAGGTTTAACCCCTTCTTTTTTTTGAAACATTATCGACTAAATATCATTACAAGGAAGGGAGTACAAAGAAGGGATCCGAGTATAGAAGATATATACTCAGAACCGAAAAGAAAGACAAAAAAACCAAAAACAAGAACAATAAAAAATGAAAAACAAGATACATCAAAATGACACCAAGTGAATCTGTACTACAAGGCCCCCAAAACACCCATATCTTGACTTTGTTGTCCCTAACAATGTAACAACTCCCATGTTCTCATAAATTACAACCAACATTTCCCAAGATGCACCAACTTAAACAATTCCAAAATAATGGGACAATTCGCCACAAGGTTTAACCCCTCCTTGATTGCTCAAACATCCATTCATTTGAATTCCCTGCTCATAAGGCATTTGAAACACCTATATCTTGATTTTATTGACACAAAGAATTCAATACTCTCACATTACCATTGGAACTAAAAGAACATTTAGCTTACAAATTCCAATAAGCCTCCAACTTAAGCAGTCCCAAAATGATGAGAAATTCTGCTTCACAAGGTCGATCCCTCTTTAATTTTTTAACCTTCACTCATTTCAATCCCTTGAAGGGCTCTATATTATGTATTAAAGAAAAACATTGAGATGAATTTTTTCCTTGTAACCTACACCAAAATCTCTCTCTCTCTCTCCCCCCTCACCCCCACCACCTTGGAATTTATACTTCCCCAGAAACTTCAAATAGAACATTTTAGTTCCCCAAAACCATCATCCCAACCACCTTCCTCTCAAATGCTCACGACAATCTTTTACTAAATCCCTCTTTGGACTTGCCAAACATCAACTTGTTTGCAATCCCAACTTCAGGTATCAAATCCCATTAGCAAAATATGAGAAGTTAACCAAAAAAAAAAAAAAATTTAAAAAGAAAGAAATTAACATAGCTTATCTTATATATATAGTAAGGGTAAATTTGTATTAAAGATCACCAAAAGACAATTAGAGATTTCAAATTTTTACCAACCACGATGACAGCTGAAACACCAAATGGAAACAATTACACACCTTTGAACACTAAACTGGACAGTGAAAAAATTATATCATAAAAAAAATAATACTAACATAATGTCATCGATAAGAGACACCATTTACCTTCAATCTTACTGAGGGCCTCCCCGTCACTGCCAAAACCACCTACAATGTGAGAACAAAAGGTTCAATTCATCTAAGAAATATAACCAAATTGTAAAATTAAGAATTCTTATAAACAAGCCCCTGATCACATAAAAAAATACATGAATAATTATGCATAACAGACGTGAATTATTCATAACGGAAATCATGGATTTCCATGATGACTTGTTTGGTCAAGAAAGAAGTCTCACATTCAACTTTAAAGAAGCAATACTTCCCATCCCGTGGCAAATATTTTATGGAGTATCAAAGTTTTATACAGTGAAGAGGCGAGAGAAGAAGCACTAGACCAAGAATAGAAAATAAAATCTCTAAAGAAAACAACGATTTTGTTGGAAAAAAATTCCCATAGGTGGGATCTGAAGCAATTCCAGGCTTTGGCATGTGATCCTCAACCTAGTCATTTTTCACATGTTTTAAGCTTCCTTCCTTTTTCAACCCTTTCTTTAGAAAAGTTAAATGAGTCTTGGTAATGCAACAAAGGCAACTCTGTATTAATGAATTTTCACCACCATGGGTACATGGCATGGTGGTGGAGTCTACTCAGCCCACAGGGTACAAGGAGGCAATGTGCATTAGGCATCTTCCATAGGACAGTATATTCAAAAGCCTTTACAGAGTGAAAGATGGTTGATAGATTGATTAACCATGTAAACAATAAACCAATCGTAGTTGCAATATGGACTGGTTACATGTTCCAGGTTGCATCAGGCTTCATATTACATTAACAGACAAAGTTACATGAAAATCTACAAATTTAACTACATAAGAACTGTCAAAAGAAAGTTAAATAAAAAACTTCTCCATCACATACAACCAATGGAATTAAAATATAATTTTAGTTTGCATTCTATCTTGTAAGTAAGAGAACCCAATACAAACCTGATCCCTTGAAGGAATAGGCAACAAGAAATAATGCACCCTGAAGAAACAGCAAAATGTTATGTCAGAGGTCAACCTAAGAAACTTATTCAATACCATAGTGAATTCAAAACTTTTTTAAGTCCTGTTGATTGATGTGCATGAACATTACCAAGAGAATCAGACCAATTGATAGTAAAGGTGAAGCCCGAGATTTTTGATGCAACGAGCTTGCAAATGGAACACTTTCACTGTCCGTGAACCTCCTAGAGGGATTGACAGGCCTCCTTGACATGGCTACCAGTCAATATAAGATGACAGACCACAAGTCCTTCACACTGGTAAAAAGTGTACAATGAGCTTACGTATTCTGTGCTGACAACCACAAAGACATGATAAAAATCTCTCTCACCCAACAGAAATACTTCAAAGTAAAAAAAAATACAAATAAGAGCTATGATGATGTAAAAATATGGTGAGCTATTAATTAACATTCACAACACGCGAAGCTTTCGACTAAGTTTACACCTGGTAATGCTGGAAGCCCAGAGAGGATTGTGGTAGGAAAAATACTCTTAGATAACCTTAACTGCTGTTATAAGTTTCAAAAGATCTGAAAGAAAAGGAATTTCTCCTTCTAAAACAAACAGATTTTCTGCTGCAGGTTAAACCTATAAGGCAAGTCATGCCTAGGCCTTAGGCCCCCGACTGACAAGAGGCCTCACACCTGTGTTAACTTAAACCCTAAGAAAAAAAAAAACAAACTTATTGCCATAAAAGCCTAGGGAAAATAAAGACCCCATTCGTTACACAAACTTATTGCCATAAAAGCCTTTGAGAAAAAACCCTTCAGTGCGACAAAACACTGTTTGCCAAACTTCTTTCTCTCCCTTCACTCTCACTGCTCTCTCTTTCCCTGATCTCTTGCCGCTACTCGCCTACTCTCGACCTCTCTCTCACTGTTCTCTCTCAACCCATTTTCTGGCAAGTATTGTTCTCAACCCATTTTCTGGCAAGTATTGTTCTCTCTCTCACTGTTATCTTTTTTTTTTAAATCTCTGCAAATTTTCTTTGTTTTCTTATTTATTTTGACAAATGGGTTTGTCTCAATCTATCAATCTAGGCTATTTTTATGTTGTTTGAATCAAGTCATTAAGAGAGGAGGATTCTTGCATCTTATTGGGCCGTCAGCCTCATCCTCGTGACTTCATCCACTTTGCAGAATTCTTCCTTACATTTTTCTTCTTTTTTTCTGTTTTTTTATTCTAATTTGCCACCCCTTCAATCCTTAGCATGTTGCTATAAACATCATTATTCTTAGATAAGAACACCATATCTCCAATACCTAGTTTTCAGAATCGATATATAATTAAAATTTTAACTAAATCTTACTTATAATAATATTTTAAATCTGAAGAAGGCCCATTTAAAATTTTCGCCTTAGGGCCCCATTTGCCTTAAGCCGGCCCTGTTTGGAAGCTGGCAGGTTATAATCCTAACAGGTTCCTATGGTGTCAGATTTCACTCCTACAAATTGGAATCATGTCAGATATCAGTCTTTGCTGTCTAGAAGACACTCAATAGCAGAACACAATCCTGTTTGTTGTTGGATAGATTCTTAACAACAGATTATAATCCAACACATTATCTTCTGAGCCATTTGTCTATTTTTGAATATTGATATAAAAGAATTTCAAAATCAAATAAATAACAAAAAAGCAAATTTGAAGTCTCAAAATTATATATAAGAAGCAACGTTCAAAAACATGTTTCGAATAATTAAAAAAAATTCAGATAAGAACATAACAGCAATAATAATTTGAACTGTGAAAATAGAAATAGCCCAAGTTTAATTATTTGGGCCATTTTGAGCTGTTGGGTATTATTTCTATTGTCGTTCTGCATCCTTGTAGCCTAAATTCTACAGCTAACATTCTGAGTGCATTATGTGTGTATCAAATCTATTTAGATATGAGATACATTACCACAAAACAGCGGACTAAATTGCCCAGATCCAAAAGCAAATATTCAAGCAGAATGGGAGTTGTAGTTTTGAGGTTTCAATAATTCAAACTCTGAAACACCTAAAAAAGCTCAGAAGCAATGCAATTCAGAACAAAACAGCATAAATTCCTAAAAGAGAAAAGGACAAAAGAATCTGAAAGCAAGCACAAAATCATAACACCAACGAGAATGCAATGACAGGAAACAGGTCAGAACTCAGAAACCAGTCTCCACTGGAAAGTTAGAAGAAATTTACAGTTTGGATACATGGAAAGTAAAGTATTTTACTGGAAAATAACGAATTTTAACTAAAATCTAAAATGAGTTTAACAATTTTTTATTACAATTTGTTATTTTCCTGGAAAATACTTTCGTCTCCATGCATCCAAGAGCAGCAACAGATCCATGAATCTTTCCGGGAATAATTTCCTTGAAATCAACTTCATTCAATAATGTTTGACTTCTCCCACCAGATCGGAAAATGAAACCATTAAAGAGTAAAAATCTGCTTCATTGCAGCAATCAAAAGTCACTTCTTTTAATGGAAAAGGGGGGAAAATCTAGTTTTTAAGCAGTCAGGGTGAACCAAAAACGGAGAAACAGAAGTTGCCTTTTTAGTTGGCGGTGAAGAAACAAATGCAGAGAAGAGGAGAAAATACCTTTTCCAATTGACGGATGGTTTTGGTTCGAATTTTGAAGAGATTGGAAACGAGATGTTGTGGACGGATCTGGATTTGGTCCTGTTTGGATGATTCCTTTTCCGGAAAGGAATCGAGAGACTCGAAGCAAGTGACAGAGAAGACGACTCTTCTTCCTGGACTCTTCGTATCAGGAGATCATAGGCGCATTATATAGTCCCATTCCTGATCCGACCCGCGAACTATTCCGACCCGTTTGAAAAAATAATAATAAATGTAGTAGGCACTTTTAATTTAAAGTTTAATTATACTTGAGTTTCCTGAATTGTGCCCTATATCATTGAACTTTATCTTTATTAATATTTATTTATATGAATTTTTTATTTTTATAAATTTTCTAATATTTAAAAGGCTAACCAATCATAAGTTATCATGTTAAGAGTGAAAAAAATTATAAGTTTATATAGATATAATAACTTTTTTTTATGTAATGTAATTATAGACTCCAAAATAAAGTTGATAAAAGAGCTTTCTATAATTTTATGCAGTTATATTGTGTAATAGTTGAATGGAACTAAATATTTAATTGACTTGTGTATTTAATTTGTTGGCTAGTTCTTCATTGTTGATACATGGGCCTTGTTATAACCTGTAAGTAATGAAGTTATTTTAAAATAATTAATAATTGTATTATTATTATTATCTAAATTATTTATGATATTAATATGACAAAACAATTTTATTATAAAATAAGCTAATTTGTAAGGGAAAAATAGCTAATTACGATTGTCATGGTAAATAAACTCTCTAAAAAACTCTTTTTCATGAATTTTATTTAAATGTTTAAATTTATTTTAAATACCATTCTCTGGTGACTGAAATAAATGACTAATGATAATTTTTTTACTCATGACTTAACATAAAGTTTATAATATTTTTACTTGACTCTCTTCAAATATTTATATGAATATTCTAATAATATATATATTAGATCTACTTTATATCAACGTGGTTTCTTTAAAAAAATGAAGTCTATTGGTCGAACCCAATTCGATATGAAGTGGCCAACCCAATGGCCCAATGGATTCTAAATCAGTGGAAGGTCAGATAGCACTCAGTGAGTCAAATTCAATCAAAAGTCACAACTTGTTATTATGAAATCGATTATAGTGTTTTGCTTATTATTTTATTTGCCATTTTTTTAATGGTGTTTTTGGCCGGCCACTTTCCATGTCTGTCTTGTTCCAATAAAAAGCACTGTTTTCATTTTATTTTCTTCATTCAAAACATTATTTAATAATAATGTCATGATTGTCAATATGACATTAGCATGAGAATAGATATTCAATATTTTAGTTTATGTTTTTCATCCAAAACAGTATTTAATAAATATGAAAAATATAATAAGATGTTAAATATTATTTTACTACTCAAACAAAAACACCATTAAAAATATTGTATTGCCTAATAGAAAAGCCTCAAATCAGATGCAGTTTAGCTAGGGGTCGAAATATATTTCAGGATTTCCATGCTCGAGATATCTCGAATGAATATAGACTGATTTTTATTTTTTATTTAAAAAAAAAAACAAATATCGGCATGAGCTCGTTCTATATCTCAGCTGATATTTATATTTTTAAATAAAAAAAAACTGACTTTTTTTTAAATGAATTTTTTAAAAAAAAATATTGAGATTTTTTTAAAAAAAAAAGAGAAAAATCTCAGCCAAATCTGCCTCCTGAGTTTAGCCAACAGCCTAACAATGACCTGTTTTAGTCGATATTTGGGTCCAAATCCACGGCCCACATATTAGGCTTATTTGGATCTGGGTTCACTTTGGCGTTTGGACTCCAGTGTCGAATCCATCACAATTTGGAAGAGCGGACGTGGGGCTCACATGACTTTAACGCTTCAAAGTGTCGGTGATCTGGATTTCAACATCATTGAATATACTTCGATTAATGTAGAGAAAAATCTAGTGACTTGTCCACCGTACACTTGTCCATCTACCACTATCCAAATGTTGATGTGAATTCTATAAACTTTTGAGGAGACACTCTTGTCAATCACTTAAATAAGAATTTATAGTATCCTTGCATGATGTGCCACTTTTCCGTCAAAGGCAAATAATTTGTATTTAAAAACAAGTCGTTTCCACTCTTATTGCATCATTATTTAAAAAAAACAAAAGATTTAGAAAAATTGATTTAAAATATAAAAGGATTTTTTTTGAAATTTTTTGTTTATTAAATAGTTGTGATTTGCTTTAATGATAGCAAGGGAAAATTGTAAAAGTTGACTAAAAATAAAAAATGATTTTTAAGATTTAATTTGACATATTTGAAGGATTTGATATGTTTTTCAGTTCTTATCATATTAGAATTATAAAAGAGAATATTTGTAAAAAAATACTAAAATTAAGAAAAAGAGTTTTAGGATTACACTTGTGATTTGGAAGGATTTGAGCAATATTTGTTATATTATTATTATATATATATATATATATATGTGACATGGATTTTGCATTTAACAAATGGGCTTGAGATCTCTTGATGATCCAGTAAGTGAGTACAGCCTGGCCTCTGTTCAAATTGTATTCTACACATTTTGGGCATGTCCTATTGGGGCTTGGTCCGATTTTGGACTAGTGACCATCATCTGCCCATCCATAATGACCTTCAACAAAAGGGCACTTGTACTTAAAACCGACACAATTGGGGCTTAGACAACTCTCTTTAAAGAACTTGACAAAATAGCCCTGTGACTTCGAGGAAGGGGTGCCTCTTCATTTTTCACAAAGGTTTGAGTGACCAGTGCTATTTTTTAAGTGGGTCATACAGACACTCGGATTTCTTACTTTTACACATCCGTTTTTTAGTTTTTTATGAAATTATCATTCTACTCCCGCATTTTAATTCATCCGAACGAATACCTCAATTTACTTTTAGTTCATTCGAATCAGTGTTCATTTATCAATGAATAGTTTGGTTAATTCGAATAAATAACATTTTTGTTATGCAAATTTTAAATTTATAATTCGCAAGCGCACGAATCATTTAAATAGTATAGTGTTAAAAGTGCTAGGTCGATCCCACAAGAAAACAGCAAAATATATGCAAAAAGAAAATATATGAAATTGAAACGTTGTGATTTAAAAAAAAATGTAGATCTTTAGAAATACCTAAATATGGAAATCAAGTTCTAATTTTTACACATATGACTTCAAATTAGTTGGATTCCAGTTTTAAGAAACTAATCTAAAAATTAGAGTATCATCTTCTAAATCTAAAATTTAACTAATTAATCCAATTCATTTAAAGTAATGGCATAGATCTAGATTTTATAAATAATGTCAAACTAGTTTAGGAGAACAAAATTAAAATGCAATCAAATCAATTACAACTTAGTTCAAAAGAATTTGAGAGAATTTAATAAATAAAATAAAAGAAAAGAAATTAATGAATAAAAGAAAAGAATGACAATTAAAATAAAATATTCAAAAGAATTTGAGAGAATTTAATAAATGAAACAAAAGAAAAGAAATTAATGAATAAAAGAAAAGAATGATAATTAAAATAAAATATTCACATAATTTACAAAGGAATTGAGACAAGTAATTAGGGTGGCATATTATCCCATTTAAGGATAAAACCATGGTCTAGACTATGAAATCTTCTAGAATTATTAAATATAAATTCATGTTCTCTATTTATTAAAATTCTAATTAAGAAAATCATGATGTCTATTAAGTAAAAAAATTTCAATTCAAGCATTAGGCTTGGGCAGAAATTCTACTCTCCTTTACTAGTCTAAAAGTAAGCTACTATTCGAAAAGAGCCTTAGATCTAAAAAGGTTAAGTTCCGCCTAAATGGGTTCAACTTTCTTGAAAACTCTTAAATTAATTTATTCCATAACATCTTCAAAAGAATTAAAATAACATAAAAAAACAATCACCATAAAATATTTAACAATTGGAAAAATCATAAATCTAAAGAAGTTATTATGAATTTCATTCAAATAAATTAGAAATTAAAATTACAATGCGTTGGAGTTTTTACATCAAAGACATGAAATAAAAATAAAATATAAGAATTCACAGACATAATTCGAATATTCCTTTCTCTTCTAGTCTGCTCAGCTTCCAGTCCTTGTACACCTTAGTTCATTGCTCAAATTCCAATTTTATAATGCCTGAACCCTTTTATTTTAGTGCTCAAAAGAAACCTGATTAGGCAAGGCTTGGAGAGAATTCCTCCATAATTATCTCTCCAAAATTCTCTCTCCTAAACTTCCTCCCAAATTCTCTCTTTTAATTATCCAAATTCACTGCCTTTTTCAAGCCATGGGCGAAATTTTGCAGATATGACTCCATGATTTTAGAGATTTTGGATTATTTTAGAAAGTAGAGTGCAAATCCCCATTTTTCTACACATGCACCATCTTGCAGCTCAATTTTGATCTTATTAACGTCCGAATCACAAAATTTCATAAACTATAAAGTTATAGCCCTTGAACCCTTCTTTCCAACGCAACAAGAATAAATACAATCGGACATCAGAATGAAACGTTATGACCAAAATACTGAAACTTTGTCAAAATATTGCTCCTTCCAAAATTCACTTTAGTCAATCTAAATCCCAATTTTTTCTATCATTCTTTCTTCGACAATCCTTCAAAAGAAATTCACTGGTCCCATTTAGTCTTTTGGACTTGGATCCCATTTATCTGGCCCGGAATACTGGTGGATTTTGGGTTATAGGCTTCAGACTCGAACAATGGGTCCATTTGTGTGTTTATAAATTTCTACCACCTTTACAATTTAACACAGTCTAAAAATTATTATTATAATTCAAACTCTCATATCCGAATTTGAATTATAATAATTTACAATAATTCCAAAATCAAATTAGGTGGTAAAAATTACAAACTTTCAAAAATAGAACTATGACCCACTTTTCTGCATTTTAATTCATTTTTCTTTATTCTCAGAAATACGTTGCAAAACTCAAAAACTCCATTAAACGCATCTAATATACACAAATCAAAGGATAACTAATCCAAAATTAAAGGTAAAATAGTCATTTTCAGTTCAACACATTTCATTCAAATGAATCAAACTGTTCATTCAAATGAATGAACAAATATATGTCAATTCTTCACAAAATTCGACTCATTCATTCGAACGAACCAAACTGTTCATTCGAACGAATGAACACTCGTTTGAATGAATGAAAATTACAGTAAAGTGTTCGTTCGGATGATGATTATATTCATTCGAATGAATTGAGAATAAACTGAAAGTTCGTTCAAATGAATTTATACGCGGAGGTAGAATGATAACTTCACCCAAAAATTCGAAAATGGATGTGTAGAGGCAGGAAATCCGGTGTCTATGTGGCTGGCCTTTTTTAAATATTTTATTTTCTAGAGGAAACACCTAAACCATTTTGATAAAATTGAGTGGTCTTTCCGGTTCAAATGGTTCACTGGTTGGACCACTACTTTTTAGTTGTTTGTGGACAAAATCGATTCTAACAGCCGCTCAACTTGCTGTGCTGTCCAGCTCTGGTTTAACACAGTTCGATTGGGTCGTCTGGTCTGGGTTTTGAAACACCGCCCAGCCCCAACTCTACGTTACCACTGAATCATTGATCGAAATTATTTTTCAATTGACCTTGATGTCATGACCTTTCTACTTTTATTTTTCTGTTGTGAGGCTCTTAGTTTCAGTTTTGAAAATTCCTGATTTTCTTGCTTTTTACCTCTCTTGTAGTGGTGCTAGTGTGTATTGTTTTTCATCTGTCTCAAATGAAAGGACTAAGATTCAGGGTGTCATCATTGATAGCATTGTATCCAGGTTCTGAGTACATATTTGTTGACAGATAAGATTTGTCGAGAGAGAGTCAAGACCAGTGCATTCACTCTTGAGAGTTTCATGGCACCTCAAACAGGAATTACTTCATTGAATTCTAAAGTGATTGGACCTAATAGCAAACCAGTCAACACTTCTCATGTCCTATTTTGAAATTCTAGCTTCCATTTTCCTCCAAAAAGTTATGGTAAACTTAGCATGTATTAGTTTCAACCCACAAGATTCTTCAAACAAAATAGCGACGATTACATATTGGGTTTGGCTCAAAAGGTCCAAGTTGAGCCTAATTGTGTTTGTAAGATCTAAGTACATATAAGGGCTATTATTCTCTAGGGTTTTCAAAGTGGGGAATTTTCTCAGTGGGAGAGGAGAGAAAACAGAGAGAAACAAAGGAGAGGGGACATGTTAAGGGTTTGAAACCTTTACAACATTTTGTCCAGATCTTCTTCATAAGAAATCGAGCAGCAATTTGCTCCATAAACATAGCCTTCAAGTGAACCACTTAAATCTCTTGTCTTGTAGTTTGTTCGATCTGTTTGTGTTTTGCAATTTATTTCCCAACATTACATCCCCTGTATTGATCATGATAATTGAAGCACGTTGTTGTCTTTGTGAGTTCTACATTTTTTACTCCGAAGTTCCTTACAAAAATGATTAGCTATTAACCTCATCATACACTAAATTTTTGAAAGTGCATTAATTATGTGTATTATATTCCTCCCTTGTTCTAGAGAAAAATGCAGCTCAAAAAACCCTAGAAGAAAAAAAGCCCTTATATATTTGGGCATTACAAGTTACATAATTGGGCCTGATGGGCTGCCAGGAAACACAGCCCAGGCCCAAAGGACTTGAGCCTAATCCAACATATTCTTCAGTTAATTTTATCAACATAAACCATATAATTGAAGAAAGTTTGTGGAGAATGGTTAATCTCTCTTCATCTCTCCCTCTCTAATGATATGAAAAGATGGGTGGCAATGAAAGTAATTTATTTGTAAGCACAGGATGCATGACGATGGTCCATGATTCTTTTGTTTTCAGCTCGAATTGGAACCATAAAGAGGCATTTGTGGATCATCAGGTGGTCTGTCTGGTCAACATTTTGTCTCAATACTTGTGAAATTTCAGCCTTCTGCATGGTATGACTTGAAAATTTTCCCAATGAAGGCATAAAATATACACCAATTAGCAGCCCATAAGGTGCACTTAGTGAGAGCACGTCTACGTCTTCTAACTGCCGCATTAGACACGCAGGTATATTTGAGAATCATATTATTATGTTTCCACCAAAGACTCTAAACAGTGGCAAATACATATTTTTATACTTTTTCATAAGAATTTTTTTCCCTTCCCAATACAGTTAAATTTAATGGTGGTGTGTGAAAAAATAAAATTTAAAAAGCTGACTCTGCATGAATTGTATTCGACTACAGTCACTTGGAAACCAAAACCTGCTACTTTGATTGTGTATTCCATATTCTGTCATGGAAATACAGTGCAAATTATCTTTGTTCACCTTGGCTAGGGCATATTTAGGTTTCAACCTCACACCAGTCTAGAGCTGTCAGTAGATATTTTACAATGGTTATTTCACAATAATTTTACATTTACCTACTGAGCATCATCCCATTTTTTTTTAAGACAAAATAGGAAAAATATTATATACACAATTTTTTACAAGATAATATTCTGTTTTAATAGTGTCCAAATAACTTCCTGAATCATTTAACCACACCACAGATATTGTCGCTGAATTCCATGTGAAGAATCTCGTTGCGCCTTTTCATGACAAAACGTCATGATTTCTTGGATCACATTTTTCCCAATCTTTCTTTTCCAAGAAATCTTTTGAGACTTCTAGAAATCCAAGATCAAGCAATTGGGTCTTATGCAGCGCTTAGTGGCCTAGACTAAATGCATAAATTCAGATGTTCCAATTGTGATTTATGTATGATTATTTGATGATAACAATGCTTAATATACAAACTACTGTTCTATTCATGTATCAAGAGATGCAAGTGGGTTAGACTCTGGATTCATCAAATGATCAATTCCACTATCCTTTGGATTTTGACTTCAATTGCACCCAACATTCTCATTCATTCTTTCCCAATTAGGGTTCTGAATTCAAAACCTGAGAAACTTGAGCTCTCTTTGCCATTATGACTTTTGCTAGTCAGCGTTGAAGTTCTCTATATGACCCAGTCGCGATTGCGATTTACTTGGTACCCAAGCGATCTTGTTTCTATGTGGATATCTATTTGGGCCTTAGCTTCCCTTCGTGCTCGGCTCATTATCAGTATTTCAAGGGAATCCAACTGTGAATGGATATCCCTATGAATTATATACTAACCTATCATGACCTTTTTGATTGGCAATTTACATATAAACTGATCAGAAGCAACAAAATAATGGTTTTGGCATTGTATGATCGTTCATCTATGGTATTGAAAACAAATACACCATGATGATACAAAAATACAAGTAAATACACAAAAATATAGTGAGATATTTGTGGTTCGGTGATGTGCCCTACCTGCCGTCAAATTAGGACAATTTCATTATTTTTTGTTAAGAATAGAATTATAAAAGAGTATTTTTTTTCTTAAAGTTCTTTTCCTTAAACTATGAGGATTGATGTATCTGTCAAGAACCAATTTTAAGAAGTTTGGGTCTTGTGTACGATTCACTTTTAACTTTAAAATGCCACTCTTTATAACTTTATTTGATGAAAAGTTTTTACACGTTATGAAGAATTAACCAAACGTCTGAACACTTCAATAAAAGAAAAATAGAATTCTTCCATATGTCAAATTCATGTAACCTTAGCTTGAAGATAGTATTATAGAGATAATAATAGACTGAGAATTGCGAAAATACCCTTTAGCGGGTCTTTAATAGTGGACTTGAGGGGGGGTTGCCCCATTGTAAATCATAAGCTAGTGACCCTGAGAGAACTCCCAGGCTGTGTTTGGATGGGAGGTAATTTTTATAAGGGTTACTCCTAAATAGAGGTCACCTTTGAGTAGGGGTGACTTTTGAAGTGGGATTATCCTTATCTTATTTGGTAATTGTAGTGGTAAAGTAAAATCTTACCCTAAGGGTAAAAAATCTTATTTGTTAACTACAAGCAAAGGTAACCTAATATATTAATATTTTTTATTTTTTATAAAATATAATTATTAAATAATATTTATGAAGTAAATTCTAATAATATAACTTATAATAATATTATCTAATTTTTATAAATTATTTTTCATAATTATAATTTAAAATGAACACTTGCATTCTAACATTAAAAAAATAAATAAAGATTTTTTTTGATATTACTATTTAAATCCCAATAAATAAATAAAAAATATTAACATATCTCTTCATAAAAATTATAATTATTATTTTTTATATTATATGAATTTAATAAAAATATTAATTCTCATAAAATTGTTAATATGTCAGTTTACCCCTACTCAAGGGTAATCCCTGTATAAATTTACCCCTCACTCAAATGCATCACGGTGAAAATATTGTAGAAATTTTATTTTTATCTTATATAGATTTAATAAAATCATTAATTCTCATAAAATTGTTAATATGTGAGTTTACCCCTACGTACAATTACCCCTGCTCAAGGGTAACCCCTTTATAAATTTACCCCTCACCCAAATGCATCACGTTGAAAATGTTATAGAAATTTTATTTTTATATTATATAGATTTAAAAAATTATTAATTCTCATAAAATTGTTAATATATCAGTTTACCCCTACTTACAATTACCCATACTCAAGCGTAACCCCTGTAAAAATTTACCCCCCACTCAAATGCATCACGTTGAAAATATTGCAGAAATTTTATTTTTATCTTATATAAATTTAATAAAATTATTAATTCTCATAAAATTGTTAATATATCAGTTTACCCCTACTCAAGGGTAACTCCTGTAAAAATTTACCCCTCACCCAAATGCATCATGTTGAAAATGTTGCAGATTTTTTTTTTTTTATATAGATTTAATAAAATTATTAATTCTCATAAAATTGTTAATATGTTAATTTACCCCTACTTACAATTACCCCTACTCAAGGGTAACCCCTGTAAAAATTTACCCCTCAACCAAATGCATCACGTTGAAAATGTTGACACATTTTTAAAATAATCTTCTAAGAGAATAAATTGTTAATTACACTGAAAGAGATTATCATGAAGCTCAAACTTTTCAGAGTTTTGAGACCCTATCGCAATTTCGACAGAATCACCTCTTAAAAATAGAATATTTTGACAAATACGTTTAAGAAAATTTATTTTTATTTTTATATTTTATGGATTAAATAAAATTATTAATTATTCTAAAATTGTTAATATGTCAGGTTACCCTTACTTACAATTACCCCTGCTCAAGGATAACTCCTGTAAAAAATTTATCCTCATCTAAATGCATTATGTTGAAAATCTATATAATAAAAAAAATATTTGAAATCTATTAAATTTTCAATTATATAATATATAATTGGAAAATAAAGGAAGGCATAGGATAAATAGGAGAAATGTTTCCTTAAAAAATAAAAAACTATTATTATTATTTTAAATTTCAATAAATGAATAAAAAAATTCTACATATCTCTTCATAAAAAATATAATTTGTTATTTGATGATATGAAATTTATCAAATAGAAATAATAGAGTGCTTTTAAAAAGAAATAAAAGTCAAATACTCATCAAAATAAATAAATAAATAAAATATAAAAAAAAATCTCATAAAAGAGCAAAAGGAGATAAAGAGGGGTATTTAAGAATGAATATCTCAAGTCCTATGGGGGTATTCAAAATGGTTGCAAAGAGAGATAAAAATTCAAATTTTTATCTTTACCCCCTTAGTAACAAGAGGTAAGGAGGGGGGGAGGGGTTTTACCCCCTCTTACCCCCATCCAAACGCAGCCCCAATAAGAGGCGATCTAAAGCATGACTAAATTCTGATAGAACACAAGACGTTTTCATAAATGTCAGTACAGTAATTCTTACAATCACTGGATTACTGAAAATGTACAAAACGGGCCCACAAAAATGTTTCTGATGGCTCTAGACATTGCAGGGTGTTGCAGATTCATCAACCCTAATAATATTTGTATCTGTCAGTTGGTACAAGCCTACAAATGCTGGCAGGGGTGGACCCACGAATTTCACGTTGGAGGTTCAAGTTAAATTTTAACCTTTTTCACTTTGTCAAGTATAAATGGAAATTTAAAATAGAGTAATCATTTGTGTACTATGGAAAGTTTCAATTTGTCATTATTTTTCTTTAAAAAAATGGTAAAATCATGTTTTCCTTTTAAAGATGGTATATGATAATGAAAACTCATAATTTACAAATTATTATCTTTTAAAATGAATTGAGCATACAAGATTGACCTATTTATGAATAATTGGATTTTTTTTAAAATATATCATATTAATCAATAATTATTGAATGAAAAAGTAACGGTCATAAGTAATTAGTCACAAATGTAATACAAGAGTCATTGACATATAATTAATTAGTCAATATAAGTATTAACATATAATGCTGTTCTCATAAATTTAATTATACATCAACTAGTATTGACTAATATGCAACAAGACACTAATCTATCATTAATGAGTCATTATTTAGTTTCTATAACCATTTATAATGCCAATGGTAATCATGTATGTATGAGGTGTAAACTGGTTTAAGACAAATTTGAGCTTAAAGTCAGGCTTTAGCGGAAGCTTAGCTAACTGGAAATACATTTACACCACATTTATATGGTTATTTTAGAGGAAATGCTCTTCTTTAATATTTTCTTGATGAGAGTATGGTTAAAATACATCTTCAAGAAAACAAATTTTGAAGAAGAACATGGGAAAGTTTTATTCCCCCCAAATGCACAGTCAGATTCAATGAAAATTTATACATAAAATCACGATACCTGCTAATATCACAACATCAGAGGTCTTTTTTTTTAAAAAAAAAAGAGGGTGAGAGATAAATATCGGCCGATATATAGGCCGACAACGATATATCGATCAATATATCATATCGGCCGATATATCGATCAATACCAAATTATTTTGCACCCGGCTTCAAAATATGACTCACATTTATGTGGACTCATGAATTTTTTTAATACGTTTTTAACATTATTTTTTTAACATGATAAAGACACTATCGTATCTTTCTTCTTTTGATATTTAACTAAAACATTGATTTTTTTTATTTTTTTTGGTGCTGGCTAGTATATTAGTTCCACACTTTATTTTTATTTAAAAGACAATATTAACCTAAAATTATTTAAATATTATTTAATTCCACGAGGCCTATATTTAAGTATGGTGGAGTCTACCTTTCTCAAGACTTTGAAACATGCACTCTTAGCCATGCAGGGGCGCAACTTGAATTAGGATCAAGCCTCAACATGATTGACCTGGACTAATCTAACCCATTCCATTTAAAATATACGTTTAGTTTGGAAAAAACAAACCTAAAACATTTTTAGTTCGTGTTGGGTTAGGATCATGCTTTATATTACTTGATCGTCCTGAATTACCATTTTTTTTTTTAATAACACAACTATCTAAACCCTATATCGGAGGCCAAACTAACAAAAATGACTCATTTTCTATATATTTATTAAATGATTTTTGTGTAAATTTTAAATTTATAACTCACAAGCGTACGAACCATTAGATAGTATAGCGATTAATTACGAGGTCGAACCCATTGGATAGGAAAATATATCCGTGAAAAATACACCATTTAATTATGTAATTTTAGAAATTTAGAAAACATGAAGATAAATCATAAATATGAAATTATTTATCTAATTAGGAAATTTAATTTTAATTTAGAAACCTTCTAAAGATAGAAAATAAAATGGAAAATCAATTTTTACTTGAATCAAATTAAGATGGTGGATTTAATCTAAAAATATAAACAATCTTAATCTAACTTAGAACACAAAATTAAAATACAATTAATTAATTTACAAACCTAGTTCCACAATTTTCAAGAATTTGAATTTATAAACAAAAGAAAACAAAAATAATATCTAAATTACCTATATACATATTTACAATAGAACTAGATCAAAGAATCAATGAGGCATTATCATCTAAATTTTAATAATAAAATATAGCCTAGAATATAGAGCTCATGTAAAATTTCAATCTTATTCAAGTATTTCATCAAATTAGTTCCCTAATTGATTTGAACCTTAGATCTAAATTAATCATGCAATTCTTTGATCTAAAGATTTCATTCGTTCCAAAGAACCTAAAATAATAATGTTAATCAAAGATCTAACTATTTCATATGTCCAAATTAATTACCAAGCATCATAATAAAAATCAAAATTTGGAAAATCATAATTCTAATAATGTCACCTTCTTTTATTAATTAAAATATGGAATTAAAAATTACAAATCAATGAAATTTTGGAATAAAGACATAAGAAAAATCTAATAGAAATCAAAATCCACCAACTTTAGAACCCACGTGGATTGAAAATCCCACCGTCTTTCTTCTTCTCTTCTTCTTCTCCTTTGCATAGCCTTTTCTTCAATGCCCAAGTTCAATTTTCTCAAAAGGAGAGGAATAATATTTATAGATAAAAGAAGGTGGAGTGAATAACTTAAAGGAGGCAAGGAGGTAGAAAAAAATAGTAAAATTCGTATAAAAAAGTAGGTGTAAAATTCCATTTTTTACACATGTACCACTTTGTATCTCAGTTTTGACCTAGTTAACGTCAGAATCAGAAAAAGTCAAATACTATAAAGTTGCAGCCCTTAAAGTCTTCTTTCCAACCCAAAAAGAATCAAAGCAATCGGACATTGGACTGAAATTTTATGGCCAAAATACTGAATATATGTCAAATATTACTTCTTTTTCTCCCCTTCTTATTTTGTTTCTTTTTTTTTAATCCACTTGCCAAATTTGAAAATATTCTTATAATGACTTGTAAATTTCAGATTTCCTCATATATATCTTGAGATTATGAAAATAGACTTCACACATGTGGATTTATTCATAGACTTTTCTTAATAGGCTCAATAAATGAGCTTTTCAAAGTATGGAAAATCTAATAAATAAATTTACCGCTTACATTCAATTCTAAAAATGACTAAATTAATCCAAACTCTCATAAATAGATTTGAATTAATTAGTTTATAAATAAAACCCCTAAAATTGTGGTAAAATAATTATTAAAAATTTCAACTTTTCAAAAATATCAACTTATGTCCATAAATTGTAAAATTCACTATTTGAATTCTCATATCTAATATCTCCCTATAAATCCTGCAAAACTTCCAAAATCGCATTAAACATATCTTAAAACACACAAAACAAGAACTAATTAGTCCAAATACAAAAGTAAAATAGTCATTTTCCTTTGCTCATCAATTTTGTCAGACTTAACTCTTTAGAATAATTATGTGTTAACAATGGAGACTTATTTTTATAAATGTCTCTTTAATTAAAACGTATGAACGTAATATATATAGACTCAATTATCACTAAATTATGTGAGTTGAGGTCAACTACTTAACTAAACTCAAACTGGTTGGTTCAAATAAAACTGGTTGGCCTCATGTTCAAATTACCATGAAACATAATTACAAAGTTTGCCTCTTATAATATAGAATTAGGGTTACCTTTCATGGCCTCGCCAACATGTTCAAATTACCATGAAACATAATTACAAAGTTTGCCTCTTATAATATGGAATTAGGGTTACCTTTCATGGCCTTGGAGGTTTTGGGAATGGATGGAAACCCAAAAATAGGAATATGCAGGAGAGACATGAAACGGAATGGTCCACAGAAGGGTTGATGGAGAAGGCAATGACCAATGGGGGTTCATGTCTGGTGTCTCCTTGGTATTGAGGGAGCATGGACTATTGTACGTGTCATGTTTGGACTATAAAATTAATCTAACGTTTGAACACTTCAATAAAAAAAAAATAGAATTCTTCCATATGTCAAATTCATGTAACCTTTAATTGCTTGAAGATAGTAATATACAGATAATAATAGACCGAGAATTATGAAAATACCCTTTAGTGGGTCTTTAATCGCAGACTTAAGGGGTGTTGCCCCATTGTTAATCGAAAGCGAGTGACCCTAAGAGAACTCCCAATAAGAGTCGATGTAAAGCATGACTAAATTCTGATAGAACACAAGCCGTTTTCATAAATGTCAGTACAGTAATTCTTACAATCAATGGGGATTACTGAAAATGTGCAAAATGGGCCCACAAAAATGTTTCTGATGGCTCTAGACACTGCAAGGTGTTGCAGACTCATCAACCCTAACAATATTTGTATCTGTCAGTTGGTACAAGCCTACAAATGCTGGCAGGGGTGGACCCACGAATTTCACGTTGGAGGGTCAAGTTAAATTTTAACCTTTTTCACTTTGTCAAGTATAAATCGAAATTTAAAATAGAGTAATCATTTGTGTACTATAGTTTTTATTACGGTAGGAAAGTACAAATTTGTCATTATTTTTCTTTTTCTTTCTTCTTTTCTTTTAAAAATATATGGCAAAATCATTTTTTCCATTTAAAATAATGTATGATAGTGAAAACTCATAGCACGAATTCTTATCTTTTAAAATAGATTTAGCATAGAAGATTGACCTGTTTATGAATAATTGGATTTTTTTAAAAATATATCATATTAGATCAATAATTATTGAATGATAAAGTAACGGTCATAAGTAATTAGTCACAAATGTAAGACAATAGTCGTTGACATATAATTAATTACTCAATATAAGTATTAACATATAATGCTGTTCTCATAAATTTAATAATACATCAAGTAGTATTGACTAATATGCAACAAGACACTAATCTATCATTAATGAGTCATTATTTAGTTTCTATAACCATTTATAATGATAATGGTAATCATGTATGTATGAGGTGTAAACTGGTTTAAGACAAATTTGAGGTTAAAGTCAGGCTTTAGCAGAAGCTTGTAGTTAACTGGAAATACATTTACACCACATTTATATGGTTATTTTAGAGAAAATGCTCTTCTTTAATATTTTCTTGATGAGAGTATGGTTAAAATACATCTTCAAGAAAACAAATTTTGAAGAAGAACAGTTGAAAGTTTTATTCCCCCAAATGCACAGTCAGATTCGATGAAAATTTATACACAAAATCATAATATCGGCCGATATCACAATATCAACTTTTTTTTAAAAAAAAAGGAGAGAGAAAAATATCAGTCTATATATTATTTTGCACCCCTACTTCAAAATATGACTCACATTTATGTTGGACGCTTCTGCTATGTGGACTCATGAATTTTTTTAATACGTTTTAACGTGATAAAGACACTATCGTATCTTTCTTCTTTTGATATTTAACTAAAACATTGATTTTTTATTTTTTTTGGGTATCTGGCTAGTATATTAGTTCCAAACTTTATTTTTATTTAAAAGACAATTTAACTTAAAATTATTTAATTCCACAAGGCCTATATTTAAGTATGGTGGAGTCTATACCTTTCTCAAGACTTTGAAACATGCACTCTTAGCTATGCAGGGGCGCAACTTGAATTAGGATCAAGCCTCAACATGATTGACCTGGACTAATCTAACCCATTTAAAATATGAGTTTAGTTTGGAAAAAACAAACCTAAAACGTTTTTAGTTCGTGTTGGGTTAGGATCATGCTTTATATAACTTGATCTTCCTGAATTACCAATTTTTTTTTTAATAACACAACTATCTAAACCCTATATCGGAGGCCAAACTAACAAAAATGACTCATTTTCTATATATTTATTAGATGATTTTTTTTTGTAAATTTTAAATTTATAACTCGCAAGCACACGAACCATTAGATAGTATAGCGATTGAGTGCTAGGTTGAACCCATCGGATAGAAAAATATATCCGTGAAAAGTACACCATTTAATTATGTAATTTTAGAAATTTAGAAAACATGGAAATAAATCATAAATATGAAATTATTTATCTAATTAGGAAATTTATTTTTAATTTAGAAACTTCTAAAGATAGAAAATAAAATGGAAAATCAATTTTTACTTGAATCAAATTAAGATGGTGGATTTAATTAAAAATATAAACAATCTTAATCTAACTTGGAACACAAAATTAAAATGCAATTAATTAATTTACGAACCTAGTTCCACAATTTTCAAGAATTTGAATTTATAAACAAAAGAAAACAAAAATAATATTTAAATTACCTATATACATATTTACAATAGAAGTAGATCAAAGAATCAAGGAGGCATTATCATCTAAATTTTAATAATAAAATATAGCCTAGAATATAAGCTCACGTAAAATTTCAATTTATTCAAGTATTTCATCAAATTAGTTCCCTAATTGATCTGAACCTTAGATCTAGATTAATCATGCAATTCTTTGATCTAAAGATTTCATTCGTTCCAAAGAACCTAAAATAATAATGTTAATCAAAGATCTAACTATTTCATATGTCCAAATTAATTACCAAGGGAGGAGTCAAGAATTCAAATGATTCAAACCATCATAATAAAAATCAAAATTTGGAAAACCATAATTCTAATAATGTCACCTTCTTTTATTAATTAAAATATGGAATTAAAAATTACAAATCAATGAAATTTTGGAATAAAGATATAAGAAAAATCCAATAGAAATCAAAATCCACCAACTTTAGAACCCATGTGGATTGAAAATCCCACGTCTTTCTTCTTCTCTTCTTCTTCTCAGAGCCTTTTCTTCAATGCCCAAGTTCGATTTTCTCAATAGGAGAGGAATAATATTTATAGATGAAAGGAGGTGGAGTGAATAACTTAAAGGAGGCAAGGAGGTTGAAAAAAATAGTAAAATTCGTATAAAAAAAGTGGGTGTAAAATTCCATTTTTTACACATGTACCACTTTGTATCTCAGTTTTGACCTAGTTAACATCAGAATCAGAAAAAATCAAATACTATAAAGTTGCAGCCCTTAAAGTCTTCTTTCCAACCCAAAAAGAATCAAAGCAATCGGACATTGGACTGAAATTTTATGGCCAAAATACTGAATATATGTCAAACATTACTTCTTTTCTTCCCTTCTTATTTTGTTAATCCACTTGCCAAATTCGAAAATATTCTTATAAGGACTTGTAAATTTCAGATTTCCTCATATATCTTGAGATTATGAAAATAGACTTCACACATGTGGATTTATTCATGGACTTTCTTAATGGGCTTTTCAAAGTATGGAAAATGTAATAAATAAATTTACGCTTACATTCAATTCTAAAAATGACTAAATTAATCCAAACTCTCATAAATAGATTTGAATTAATTATTTTACAAATAAAACCCCTAAAATTGTGGTAAAATAATTATTAAAAATTTCAACTTTCCAAAAATATCAACTTATGTCCATAAATTGCAAAATTCACTATTTGAATTCTCATATCTAATATCTCCCTATAAATCCTGCAAAAATTCCAAAATCGCATTAAACATATCTTAAAACACAAAAACAAGAACTAATTAGTCCAAATACAAAAGTAAAATAGTCATTTTCCTTTGCTCGTCAATTTTGTCAGACTTAACTCTTTAGAATAATTATGTGTTAACAATGGAACTTATTTTTATAAATGTCTCTTTACTTAAAACATATGAACGTAATATATATAGACTCAATTATCACTAAATTATGTGAGTTGATGTCAACTACTTAATTAAACTCAAATTGGTTGGTTCAAATAAAACTGGTTGGCCTCATGTTCAAATTACCATGAAACATAATTACAAAGTTTGCCTCTTATAATATAGAATTAGGGTTACCTTTCATGGCCTTAGAGGTTTTGGGAATGGATGGAAACCCAAAAATAGGAATATGTAGGAGAGACATGAAACGGAATGGTCCACAGAAGGGTTGATGGAGAAGGCAATGACCAATGGGGGTTCATGTCTGGTGTCTCCTTGGTATTGAGGGAGCATGGACTATTGTACGTGTCATGTTAGTTGTCAGTTTGTCACCACAGCCTTCATTAATTTGGCCATGGTCCCTTCAACCCAAAGGGTGTTTTAGTAGGGGCACCTTAAATAATCCTATCACATGAACTAACGCTTCTCATCCTACAAACCCATGTGGTCTCAATAATTCCACGCCACCCATATTTAAGTGATCAGTAGATCTATTCCTACTTCACACCTGTCTACTCCATCGTAATTTTTATCATATTTAATCTGACATTTATATAATTTTTATAACCCATTGATGTAATTTGGTGGATAAAAACTTTAGAAAACATAGCTTCACTGTCTCATCAATATAAAATTTTATAAAACATACACATGCTAAAACTTTTCAAATCTACCCATGTGTGTGAGCTAGGTAAAGTCTTACATACTACTTGTATGGTGATTTTAAATTTTATCTTTGTAAAGATCGCTTCAATATTATAATCCAATAATGAATATCAAGTGGGTCCATTGGTCAAACAGTGAAGGTATAATTTAAATGTGAATAAATTATGTTGCAAGGGTATAGCAGTGAGTATTGGAGTTCAGTATGGGTGCAAACTTTCTGACTTAGAAAAAAAACCCTTAAGACTCGACATCATGTTTATAGGTTTGAATTTAAATGTATTTTAAATGAAACAAGATAAAAAATAATGTAGATAGTAAAATGTATTATCTTTATTTTAAACAATCAAATAATAAATAGTTAAAAGGTGAACGCGTTCACACACCTATCTATTTATATATCAGAGTAACACTATAGAGAGTGATTCTTATGTATTGAGAGTGAATTGAATTAAAGACCTCTTGCATCTCAGGCGCTACTCTCAGTAAAATCAGTTGATGTGTGTGGGCAGAGATGGTTACAAATAACTAAGACTTGGACATTTGATTATTAAAAACAATTAAATAATAAATATATTGATAGTTGTAGATTTTAAAAGAAGAAAAGTGTTATGATATGATAGTGTTAAAAATACTAAAAACCACCGTAAACAAAGAATTCAAATATCTGAAATGGATGAAGATTATACCTATCTTGATGACCTAAAAGTAAGATTTGAGATAATATGAAAAAATTCAAAAAATCTACCGAGACTTTTATTGAATTGAATCGTGTTAAAATAATGAAAATAATCAGTCTCATGTAATCACCGGCCTTGATATCTTGGATTTGGGCTTTATTTGGATCTTGTGTTGGGCATATTTTTGTTTTACTCTCTCTGTCCCAAATTAGTTGTCCTATATGAATTTTAAAATTGTCCTAAAATAGTTGTTTCATTTATATTAGAGTAGTATAAAGTGTGTTGAAAATGAATGAGATCACATGGAGTGTTATCCTTATATAGAGAGTTTTTTAAAAAATACAAATATTTCAAATGAAATAACTAAAATGGGCGGAGGGAGTACTTTTTTCTTACTCTTTCATATTCTTTCTTTTATTTCTTTTTCATTTTTCAGGTCTGAATATATATCTCTTATACTCGGATTCCTTATCTTATACTTTCTTCTTATTTTAATGATATCAGTCGTCAAATTTTCAAAAAAAAAAAAGTCTCATCTAATCTGATATTTTGAATATGCTCTGATATTTATTATATTTGAGCAATCACATGCAGCCATAACATGGTTGGTTCCACATAGCCCATTGATATCCACGTTGATGGTCTTTGTTTTATGAATTCAAACCTTTGATTTTCCCCTTTCTGTGAGGAAGAATGATTTGAAATACATTTATCACCTTTGACGTGATTAAAAAGGTATTTAATGATACTCATACTCATTTCTTTTGATGATTTGGAGTTGGGGCATTCTCATTCTAGATAAATATATTAAAATTAAACCAATAAGAGATCCGCATATCAAATCACTAGCCTTTGAATCCCAATAATCATGGTAGATAAAATTTCATCTAATTTCATTTATAATTGTTTTATCGATGTGATGTGCATGGTCAAAATTTTGTTTTAACTGTATATGAGGATAGAGTGAGAAAACTATTGATCTCAATTCAGACTAATGATTGATTATACTAAGCTTGCTCTTGCTCTTGTACTGTTGTAATATTTTTTAGTTAAATATTGTAAAAAATGTTTATATATTCAGTATCTTTTCTTTCGTAATTAAAGCGTCCAAGTCTTTCAGAACATCTGACTAATTTCCAAGATATATACAAACATCTCTCTTCATATACATTGAGTAACTATACAGGAAGTGGCCCTTTACGATAAAATGAAAATTAAACTCAGAACTTTTACTTTTTGAAACGGATTTCTAACCATCACTAAACCCCTTTCTTTATATATATTCGGTATCATCGAGCAATGTGTTATATTTTATCGATAGTGTGAGTCCAAAATACATCTGAAGTGTCATTTTTCTATGTGAAATTTCACCTTAATTCTTAAAGTCTCCGGTATGGGAGTAGTATACTTGCATCATTTTTGTCATATGTTACAGATAGGCAAGACGAAAATATTTTTTAATTTAGACCTTTCTTTTCTTAAGAGAAAAGTTTACATACTACAGCTGCATGGATGTTCTCAAAGTTGTTGAAGTGATCACTGTAAGGGTCACCGTTCATTAACAAATATTGCTAAAATCAAAGCATCTTTCAATAATTTAAGAAAAATAATGGATAGGGACTAACCCAAGCGTTAATCCAATTAGATGCTTCTCTACCATGCAGTTTCTATTTGTATTACTATCTAATAAAGAATTCATATTTTGTTCCTTTTCCATGTCGAGACTCGAGATATTCATTTACCTTTTTCATCCTTTATTTTCGTATAAATAATGTTAAGTAGTTGAAATATTTCAAAATATTCAATTAAGCATTTGGAAGTAGATTGGTACCACCAAGTATTTGAAAAGAAATTTTTGTAGTCTTTTAGTTTTACTAGGTAAAAAATAGATTAGGTATCAACTCAGATTTTAGTCACCCAATGTCAAACATAATGGGTTAAAAATGGTTAGCAACTCTTTTTTTTTAGGTCCGGAGGTGTCCGGACGTCACACCGATAATAAATCAATGAGACCTTACTCTATACATATTCTCATGGGAAGTGGCCCTCTCTCTACAGATCTTGCTACCAAACCAATTGGGATAACCTCTCAGAGTTGTTAGCAACTCTCTTTTACAACACAAATAGGATTACCTCATCATCAACATTCACACAAGTAGCATAAAATTATAGTAAATATTTGACAGTGAGACTACTCATTTACTCCTCGATCTCAAAATACTTATTCTATTTCGGAATTTTTATTTCTTAAGAATCATTTTCGCGTGGAGTACGTCAAAAGTCTATTGATAAATTCATTGAGTCAATACAAACTTGATAAAAAAAAAAGTCTAAACGGTGTCTCGTTGTGTAGTTACTGTTCAATAATGTTTTCTTAAATATGCAATAATGCGTAATTGAAACGATGAGATTTAAAGGTGAAATAATTATAAAATGTCACATATGGGCAAGTCAAACAGGGGTAAAAAATTCGCCCAGGCGTATCGGCCGATATCGGACCGATATGTATCACCGGTATATCAGCCATATCGATTGAGAAATACTGTATACGGCCGATACAATACGTATCGGCCGATATCTTTACCTCTAGTCAAAGTTTATAAAAGAAGGTCGTTTCCCATCACATTTGAAACTGATTTAGTGTAATGACCCGACCCGATATTTCGGAGTTTTAGGGTCTTGGTAGCAGTGGGGAAAGTGTGGACCCCGTGTTGGGTCCTGGTTTGCCCGATTTTGAGTTCGGACACTCGAAGGGTACTTTGGTAATTTTGAATCATTGAATATTTTATGATGTAAAAAGTTTGAAAATTACACGTTATCTTCCTCGATGTGATTTTTAATGAGTTTTAATTTATTTATTTATTTTTGAAAATTTTAAGATTTTATATAAAAAAAAAAGGAGAAAAATCCTAAGTTAAAACCCCCCTCCCCCCAAAAAAAAAAACCCTAAACCTATATACCCTTTCCGGCAGCACTGTAGCGAGTTGCAACAGTGCCGCCGCATCTCTTCCACCCCCCTTCCTTCTTCTCCCCCTTTCTTCTAACCCTAACCCTAAACTCCCTCCCCCCTTGGGTGCCGCCGCCGCCACTCCCTTCTCTCCCCTCTCTCGACCTCCCCTCCCTCCTACTTCTCTCTTCCTTCCCTTCCTCTGTTCGTTGTCCAGATTCGCCGACCGCAGTCTGCGGCGACCTTTCCTTCACCTTCAGCCGCCGGATTTGATGTCGCCCGAAGCCAAATTCCTCTGGCCGATCTCAGGTATCCTCCTTCGATCTCCTCTCCCTTCTTTCCTTTCTTCTTTCATTTTCCTTATTCCTTCATTTTCCCTTGTTTCCCTCTTTTTCCATTCTTTTCCCCCCTTTTTCTTGTTAGGCTGCTGAGTCGACTCAGCCGACACTGAGTTGACTCAGCTGGGTTCAATCTTGGCAACCTAAGCCTAGACCCGACTCGATCAGTCAGGCCCAGACCCAACTGGCCCAGCTCGATTTCGGGCTCGGCCCAGTTCAGCCCGGCCCGTTTCGACCCAGTTTCGGGCCCGACCCAATTTCAAACTCAGTTTCCAGTTTTGGACCCAGATTTCAGTTTCGGGCCCACTTTAGTTCGATTTGGACCCGACTCGCTTTCAGGCCCGTTTGTGGTCCAGACTTAGTTTGACCCGTTTTGCCAGTTACTTATCCTTGTGTTCTTGTTTCAATAGATTGAGCCCCTTCAACCCCCGGACTCGTTTTCTCGCATTGAATTTCAAGGACACACACAAGTGAGGGAACTTATGTCACACCCCGAACCCAGATGTGGGCCCGGAACGCGACTAATTTTTTTTTTTTAAAACAATAAGCTCTAATCACCCAACGTCATAACTGGGCTGGATCTTCAAGTTTACCAAAACCCGATCCTAGAAAATGTCACACGTGCTTTTCACACATGAACTCAAACATATACCATATGTCCCCATATACAACCCATATCACACCACGAATATTTTCATTTGTCTCATCAGCGTTACGCACGAAAACATAGTGGATATAATGTATACGACATTAAAACTTACAGACATAAGTTTCTTATGCCACATGAGGCATATTTATTACAAATACTCAAACATATTTAAGCAAGCATGGTTTCCACGTGCGGAAAACCTTAGGAACTTCTAAGTTCCGACTTTCAACGAGGCACCACTGGTCCCTCCAATCCTTCCTCTGGTTCAGATCCTGTATTGTAAGGGACGTGAGCAACAGCCCAGTGGGGAAAACTCACCATAAAATCCAATGATTTTAATGCAACAATGCACCATAAAATCCAATGATTTTAATGCAACAATGCATAAGCAATGCATGTCATAGAAAGGCATGTTATCAGCATATCTCATTTTCACCCTAGGATCGCCTTCTAAGGTTTTTATTCAGATTGTATTGTTAACACCGGGGTCGGTCCCCAGCCATGTCACAACACCGGGGTCAGCCCCCATTTAAAGTTCCAACCAGAACTAATATTAATTCCTCCACGGAAATAATATAGCAACTTGCAAGTGCATACGGTCTCCACGACCAAGTCTACTAGCCCATCCAACACCAGCGGTTGATGGCGGTCGACCACAGCCTACTAACACGTCCAACCCAGCGGTTCGCAAACGGTGTTCAGCTAATCTCAGCAATTATAGCCCAACGGCAAATATCAAACTTTACAAAGTTATTATCTTCCACAGATTTAACTTATGAACATAATTACCACATGCAAATGTCAAATGCATGATTTCCAGTGCCCTCCTTACACAGGGACTTATTCTAAGAGAACCACCATATTTCAGCCTTACCATTTGGTGTATCCAATACCAATAAAAGAGATCAATAAATTAATCAATATCACACAACATATAAAACTGGATTTAATAACACGAATGCAAATATCAGCAATTATAGCCCAACGGCAAATATCAAACTTTACAAAGTTATTATCTTCCACAGATTTAACTTATGAACATATTTATCACATGCAAATGTCAAATGCATGATAATGCATGATTTCCAGTGCCCCCCTTACACAGGGACTTATTCTGAGAGAATCATCATATTTCAGCCTTACCATTTGGTGTATCCAATACCAATAAAAGAAATCAATAAAATAATCAATATCACACAACATATAAAACTGGATTTAATAACACGAATGCCTTCACCCAGTTTTTACCCGACAATTCCCAGACACTCCATGGGTCCATACTGCGTTAGAGACTACAAGTCCTCGACTCCCCGACACCATTTTAACGCCTACGTTCTAAACAGTTAGAACATTTACATCCCTTACATGTAGGCAGTGTCAGGTCTCGTATTCTGGACCTATATAGCCTTTTCCATCTTTAATTGACCATGGGTCCCATTTCAGTCTGGTGTTAGTGGGTTTAACATATAACACAATACAAGTGTTGGTTCGAGTCTCCTCACCTTCTCCGGTTGAGTTTTTCACAGAAAATCTGTAAGATAGAGTAAAATGTATAAATTTTCTATTTGTCAGTATACACGCATAATAATTTCCCAAACCCCGTGTTATGTTTCCAGAAAACATGATATATGTAGTGAGTCACCTAGGCTCTTTTTACTCCTTTAACTTATGTCAGAAAGTTAGTTGTCAGCCATCCAAAACATTACAATAAAATGAAAAATGTAAAGTACTCAGTGCCTTCTCTCGTACTGTCTTCTGGAGAAAGGACCATGGAGACGTATTGAGAGAGGCCCAGAGGGTACAGAGACAGTAAAGTAAATAAAAGTACTCAGTGCCCCATCCTCGTATTGTCTTCTGGAGAAAGGACCATGGAGACGTATTGAGAATGTGGCCCAGAGGGTACAGAGACAGTAAAGTAAATAAAAGTACTCAGTGCCCCATCCTCGTATTGTCTTCTGGAGAAAGGACCATGGAGACGTATTGAGAATGTGGCCCAGAGGGTACAGAGACAGTAAAGTAAATAAAAGTACTTAGTGCCCTATCCTCGTATTGTCTTCTAGAAGAAGGACGTATTGAGAATATGGCCCAGAGGGTACAGAGACAGTAAAGTAAATAAAAGTACTCAGTGCCCTATCCTCGTATTGTCTTCTAGAAGAAGGACGTATTGAGAATATGGCCCAGAGGGTACAGTACAGGAATTTAAACACACAAGGCGGAAAAATAAACACACAATAGTCAGCTGGGGTTAATCTTTTCCCCGATTTTACTTATGGTCAAAAATTATATTTTGAACGTAAAATAATACGAATCTTGAGGGTGAAATTTAAATTTTAAGAGGAAATCTATTTTTCCTCCATTTAAAAAAATCTCATTTTTTGAACCCCAATACTAAGCTATTTTACTCTTAATTTGCTATGGAGTTAATAAAAATAAAAAATAGAATTATTTCGATACCTTGGGTGCAAAATTCTGTATAAGATTGACTAAATTTGAAAACCTTTTAAAGAATTCAGGAAACCCGATCGTTCGGCTGCTGCTGGTATGGCCAAAGCAAGAGGAAAAAAGAGGAAAATAGGAGAGAGAGGGCTTGCTGTTTTTGAAAGAGGGAGAGGGAGCAAAACGGCAGAGGAGTTTCTTTTTTTTTTTTCCTTTACATTTTGCCTTCCTCGCCGATTACTCCTATTTATAGGCAACCGTATGCATTTTTTTAATCATACAGGTTGCCTAAGCTATTCGTAGGTTTTATAAGTTTTCAATAACTTGCATTTATTATTATATATTTTAATAATTACTATTCCAACTACCACCAACCGCATAGGCAATTGGCGGTGTTATTATCTTCCAACACAGCTATAAGCTACATCCGTAGCTTTAAACTCGTCTTTCACATGTTTCTGATATTATTTTATAATATAATATTAGTTTATTCTTTTTACTATTTACATCTATGTCCTTTCTTTTATCGGGGTATTTCAGGGTCTCACTAAATTGATACAATTAGTTCAGTAGGTCAGGTATTAAAAACTGAGCATGGTATTAAAATTTGGAGTGAAATCTATTTCAAGAACCCAGTGTTTTCGCTAAAAATCACCGTTTTAACAAAATCTCCTAATCTTCAAGATTCTTTTTGAAAGTATCCAACCTTATAGTTTGATAGAGTAAATTTGTCTGATAAAAATATTCTAAAGTTTCAAAGGGTTTTGAAGTCAAAAACCACATTTTCTAAGTGAAAGAATATTCAACGGCCCATATTTCATGGCTTAAAATAAATATAAAAAAAAACTCACTATTTTAGAGTGTAAAGAAATAAACAGCTTAGTTATAATACAGATTGAGTACTGACTCTCTCTATATATTTTTAGGACTTCCTCTACCCTGTCAAATTGGGGCTTTACCACTTTAAAACTTAGGGGTAAAATAAATTAGCGAAATTATAACGAAATTGGCATGTCATTAGGTCCGGAATTTAAAAATAATGCATAATCTAAAATTTGAAGTTCAAACTAAGTCAAATGACTGAGTTTATACAGCAGCTAAGGTTTAAGCCTAAAATAATATTATTATTATATTCGTAACTCACTTATATATCTTTAAAACTTAATTAAAAGAGTTAAAGGATTCGGATCAAGTCAAACTTAGATCCATTGAAAAACTTATTTGATACACTTTACGATTAGAGGAAAATATTTCATAATTAACGGATAAAAATCATTTAATTAATCATGATTAATCATAATTAATTCCTAAATTGGGCTGGGGTATTACAACTTATCACCGCTTTTAGCATGCATCTATGGATATTACTACTCTATTAGATGTGCGGATACGGAATGCGGCGAATGGGGGTCCCCGATATTTTGAGCCACTCGGCAAGGGAACTGTTGATAACATTATGTGGCGGGTCCCCATCCGGGTGTATTCGTATTCGATGCCCGCAGAGGCATACATGAATTGATTATTTGATGTCATAATTGATTGATTATGTGGTGACATAATTGAAGTTTATTTTTATTGACAATATGTTAATATGCCAACATGTGAATATGTGATATGTGGTGGTATATGTTTGATTTTGGCGTGATGTATTCTGTTGATGATATGCCATATAACTATGTGATAATTAGTTTGGACTGCTAGACATTATAACATGCTTGGATGTTAACATACTAGCTCGTGACAGATAGTGATATATATATATATATACACACCTGATCATTATATGATGAGCTATGTTATTAGTACGTGCAGTGGTAACTGTGATGCATATAGCTAGCATATGTGGGATGCCGGTGGAGAATGGGTACTAGGCCACATCAGGACCTAGAGACTCCCCCTAGCTTGTCGGGTAATTAGGGCGAAGACGTCATGTGGGACCGCGCAGTGGACGCGTGGTTGGGATGCGGACTCCCTTGTGATTGGAAATGGATAGTTATACCCCCTTGCATGGATCAGACGGTCGGTCCTTCTAGTGTTTCTCAAACACACCTATGAGAGATGTGTAATTTGATTTAGAGAACAAGGTGCCTTGGAGTCCTAGATAAGGACTAATTGGAAAGTAATTATGTTAACCCTAGATAGGTCATCAGGCTGAATGTTGGTTCACCCAAGGTAACCTTAGAATTTCCTTGCGGTTCTGATACCCGAATGTTTAACGGATAAGGTGATACCCGGATGATCGAGTAGGCTGAGGAGGTGCTCGCCCGCTCATTGGTCGGGGGATGGTACGGTGAGAAACAACTCCCGCCAGTATGCCTTGTGGTCCCTAGATAACCAAGTAGGCTGAGGAGGTGCTCGCCTAGGTCGAGAAATGGAGCGGTGAGGGACAGCTCCTGCTCGTATAGTTTGTGATCCCTAGATGACTGGGTAGGCTGAGGAGGTGCTCGCCTAGGTCGAGAAACGATACGGTGAGGGACAGCTCCCGCTGGTATAGTTTGTGATCCCTAGATGACCAAGTAGGCTGAGGAGGTGCTCGCCTAGGTCGAAAAACGGAGCGGTGAGGGACAGCACCCGCTGGCATAGTTTGTGATCCCTAGATGACTGAGTAGGCTAAAGAAGTGCTCGCCTAGGTCGAGGGACGATGCTCCCACTGGCATAGTTTGTGATCCCTAGATGACCGAGTAGGCTGAGGAGGTGCTCGCCTAGGTCGAGGGACGATGCGGTGAGGGAGAGCTTCCGCTGGCATAGTTTGTGATCCCTAAATGACCGAGTAGGCTGAGGAGGTACTCACCTAGGTCGAGGGACGATGTGGTGAGGGACAGCTTCTGCTAGTATAGTTTGTGATCCCTAGATGACCGAGTAGGCTGAGGAGGTGCTCCTTAGGTCGAGGGACGATACAGTGAGGGACAGCTCCCGCTGATATGGTTTGTGATCCCCGGATGACCGAGTAGGCTGAGGATGTGCTCGCCTGCTCATTGGTCTAGGGATAATGCGGTGAGGGACTCCTCCCGCTAGTATGGTTGTGATCCCCGAATGATCGAGTAGGATGAGGATGTGCTTGCCAGCTCATTGGTCGAGGGATGATGTGATGAGATATCCCAGGCTAGGACACCTGTAGGGTGGGGACAACCTGCGATGTGATGTAATGAGATATTCCAGGCTACGACACCTTTAGGGTGGAGACAACCTGCGATATGATGTGATGAGATATTCCAGGCTAGGACACCTGTAGGGTGGGGACAGCCTGCGGTGTGATGTGAGATGATGTTCCAGGCTAGGACACCTGTAGGGTGGGACAACCTGTGGTGTGATGTGGTAGTGTGTTTACCTATGGTTATGACTTCGGAGTTCATTGTTGAGACTTGTGTTGTGGGTGTTGATTCACCAGGAATTTATGGGCGCATAACGAGTGAGTTCGGCCGACTCACTAGGTAGAAGACCTATAGAATTCTATGAGAGCTGGATACACCAGTCGTGTGGAGACCAGTTTATGGGGTCCAAGGTTATAGGTTTGACTATCGAAACTCTAGTGCTTGGTTGATGAGACCATAGATGAGTCTGGTTGGCAGTTCGTTGAAGACTAGTGAGGTGGTTACTCCAGTGTGGTAATCAATTTGGGACTCTAGTGAGTCCGACTCTTGGGTTGGTCTTGGTATGTGTGCGGGTTGTCATGAGAGGATCATAGGTCTAGTTGAGGACTAGAGACCCCGATCTGACTGAGGATCAATCTGCGTGCCTGTGGATGGGTGGACTGTTGCGGTTGAGCACATAAAGGGGTTGCATTGGGTTGGTTAGAGGATATTCTAGAGGTCCGGCTGACGTGGGCCCATGTGCTAGGGGTAGGGCACACGTTTGTATGTTCATGCATGTAGACACCCTAGACACTGATGTGTCTATATGATTATATGCAGTGCATGCTTGATGACTTATGATGTATGTGTTACCTTCACTGGGCATGTAGAGCTTACCCCCTTGCCTCACAAGTACTTCATAGAGGGAGGGTTGGCGGGAACCTCAGTTGGACGTTGGGTGCAGAGTTGCAGCTTTGTACTTTGTCAGAGTCCCATCTTGTAATTGAGGACTTTCTGATGTATTTGAGTTATGTGTACTTTTCATTGAACTGGATAAATGTAATAATGAGATGATGTTATAATTTGTAATTATGATGGTTGCTTACGATTTTTGGTTTACTCGTTGATTGTTATGATCGGTGTGGGTTGCGGGAGCGGTGTCTTCCTTTTTTTTTTTTAAAAAAAAAGGGTACCCTAAATTGTATTGGATCGATTTTAGAAATTTGTGTCGGTTTTAATGTGCCCGTAACAGGACGGGTCGTTACAGTTAGAGCTCATCGAAAATGTTAAATCTTTGATTTAATGTAAAAATAAATTACTAGAATAAATAATTTTTGCTCACATGGGTGTAGCTCAATAGGTTAACATCCAACCTCAGGAAGTGGGAGGTACCATATTAGAGTTCCTGTGGCCTAACTTAGTATACCCTAAGGCCAGTGAATATCACTTGTGAAAATTTTACACTGAATTTTCTGAAGTTTTTCACATGTAAATTAAAAAAAATAGAATAAATAATTGGACAAATATTTTGAGACCGTCAGCGTAAAATGATAGACAGATTCTAGAATGAATGGCTGGCTCAAGCAACTTCAAATGAATCAAACTTGGGGTTCAAGTTTTAAAATTCTAGAGAGAAGCTCTCTAGCATTGTCCCAAGAGTAGCTAGCTCTTCCAGGAACTAGCCTAGGCCCTGCAGTCCTTTTCAATAAAGTCTAGTGTCTATAGTCTATACTTGTCTCTCTTTTCCAGACTCAAAGTGCTTAAAACCATGAAATGATTCCAACAATCCGACCCACATTGAGTTGTGATGTGATCTACGTATCTCAAATGAGCTACTTTCTTTTTATTTTATATTTTTTACATTGTACACAGTAGCAGTAAAATAGTAATAAAATACAACCCTACTTCTAGAGTTGGAAGAGAGTCTCGTGATGGAATGCTGAAAAATGCAAATCGAGGAGCGCAGATCAACTACCAAATGCTCCTTTATTCCTTTCACTCATTAAAATAACCGGACTTCATAATGACTTTTTCACCATAAAGGTTGAGTTTTTTGAATCACTCAATTTTTACCACCCTAATCTAAGTTTGATTACGACAAGACAACATCATGTGAGAAGATAAAAAAGGAGTGAAGAAATCCAATCCAGGGAGCTGAAACAACGGCGCCCAAACACTTGTCTTCAGTAATAATTCTTTATTTTTACTTTTTAACTTTTGCCATAAAAATAAAAATAAAATATGATTATCTGCACGTTACATTTTTCGTCAGTTCTAGGATTTGAAGCAAATCGGTCAATTTTACTAAAATTGAGTTAGCTGACTATAAAAATCAACTATATTAAATATTATCATTTATTCAATTTAAGATAGTCATTACAAAATTTATAACTTATGTTTTAGAGATTAAGAAGTGAAGGACTCACTCATCAATATCATTTTTTAATGAAAATATTTAAATTTTTTAAAGCATTTGATTAATCATTCATCAATTGACAGTGATCGAACATGATAATAAAGTGCAAATATTTCTTGAGATTCTCAACAATGTAATGTTATAATTAAGATTGAAAATAGTTCAAGTTGGTTTAGATTAAATTTATTTCAACATTGATTTTAATTTATTTCTTAAATAGTTTAATTCAATACATTCATTATTAAAATAGTAAAAAATACAGAATTTTTTTCGATAGACCATTCATCTCCTTCGTAACACTCTTCTCTTCACTTCAATCCAACATACTATGATTGATCTATTTGAACTTGTTTATCAATCGATTATAAGATTTTCAATGCAAACTTTTAATCTCTATATTGGGTGAATCAAGTCGGAACTTGCCTCTCTAGTATCGACCCAACATATAGTGTACAAAATGCTTTCTAATTTGTCAATTTCTAGGTCATAGTTCGACAAATCTGCCTGACAAAAATGGCCAGCTGTAGGTGAGATACGGAGCCCACCCAATGTCTCAACAAAGAGCGAAAGGTGGGCCACACACATCCCCACTATCTGGTCAATGTGGCCATTGCTTTATGATGCTGCCAAAACCCTTGTCCAAAGTGAAAATGGGAAGAGACAATTAGAAGTGGAGAAGTTGTAGAAAAGAGGAATAGTCAAGATGGCAGAGAGGGAGGTGGGCCACCTCTGTTGCAAGAATCTCGACAAAGGTGTGGCCCACTTTGCATGGCTTCACGATCTCTTGGGATTCATGTCGGCAGAGCTTTTCTCTCTCTCACCCTCTCACCAAACCCTAGAAAGCTTCAGCTTCAATCCCTTAATTTTTTGCTACACACTTTATTTTCATCTCTTCATTTTAAAATTATAGTTGCAGACAATTAGACTTATTATTATTGTTGCATCTTCTTTTGACATTCCTTCCTTACCTATTTCCCTATATAAAGCTTCCCATCTCATTCAAACCCTCCTTGCAAGCTTCTCCCTCTCCCTCTTCTCCCAAAACCATCTTAATCTTATAGACTTATTCCATTCATTTCAAGCCTCAGTACAGGCCCAAACTCTTCCCAAAAGCTTCTCCAATTCTCTGTCATGACGAAAGAAATGCTGTCTAGAAAAGCCACGTGTAACTCACACGGGCAAGACTCTTCGTATTTCCTAGGGTGGCAGGAATATGAGAAGAACCCATATGATGAAATCACGAATCCAGGAGGAATCATACAAATGGGTCTTGCAGAGAATCAGGTATTCTAACTCAAACTTCAAAAAAAAAAAGAAGAAAGATTCCATTTTACATCATTATCAATGATTTTTATATGGGTGACTAATATTAATTATTATTATTATTTTTGCTATAGCTTTCTTTTGATCTCATTGAATCGTGGCTGGCGGAAAACCCTGATGTAGTCGGGCTCAAGAGAGAAAATGTTTCGGTTTTTAGAGAGCTTGCTCTATTTCAAGATTATCATGGCATGCCTGCTTTCAAGAACGTAAGTTTTTTAATTGGATAGTAAAAATGCAATAAAAAGGGAATTATTTTGTTGCAGATTAGCTAAATGAAGGTTGATGTTTTTGCAGGCATTGGTGCAATTCATGTCAGAGATTAGAGATAACAAAATACAGTTTGATCCGAACAAGCTGGTCCTCACCGCCGGTGCGACTTCCGCCAATGAGACTCTCATGTTTTGCCTGGCCGAACGTGGGGACGCTTTCCTCCTTCCAACCCCATACTATCCAGGGTAATTTTCAATTCAATCTCCATATATTATTATTATTATTATCATCAAATTTAGAAAAGTGATCCCAGCACTCTTACCTTGGGTGCATAAAAAATTAGTGAAATACTCATTTTTATTCAAATTTTTTTTTCAATCCCTCTTCTTTCTCCCTCTCCAAATGTCTGGACAAAATGGGTATTCATTCATTTTTGGTACAACATTCTCCAAACTTATTATCCCATCTATCTAAATAAACTTTTTGATTTTAACTTTTTCCTTCAATTCTATCAAAAATCACATTCTCTTTCATCCTAGAATCTATACCTTCTTACCATATCAATTTAAGTCTTCAACATATATGCTCAAACCATCTGAACATGATGCAGGTTTGATAGAGATCTCAAATGGCGAACTGGTGTCGAAATTGTACCAATACATTGCTCGAGCTCCAATGGCTTCCAAATCACTGAAGCTGCACTAGAAGATGCTTATCGCCGTGCCGGAAAGCTTAACCTTAGAGTAAAAGGGGTCTTGATCACCAACCCTTCAAACCCGTTAGGGACGACGGTGAGCCGAAGTGAACTAGACCAGCTACTTCACTTCATCACCACCAAGAACATCCATCTGATCAGTGATGAGATATATTCTGGAACTGTGTTCAACTCACCCAACTTCACTAGTATTACAGAGGCTTTGAACGAGTTTAAGGATTATTCGAAGATTTTCAACCAAGTTCACATTGTATATAGCCTCTCCAAGGATTTGGGTCTCCCCGGATTTCGAGTTGGTGCAATCTACTCGGACGATGAAGCAGTCATCTCTGCTGCAACAAAGATGTCGAGCTTCGGACTCGTTTCTTCCCAAACTCAGTATCTCTTATCTGTGATGCTAGCTGATAAGAAGTTCACAAGAAACTACATTGAAGAGAATCAAAAGAGGCTTAAAGAAAGGCATGGAATGCTTGTAAGAGGCCTCAAAGAAGCCGGAATCGGTGCCTTGAAGAGCAATGCAGGACTATTTTGTTGGGTAGACATGAGACACATCCTAAGCTCCAAAACATTCAAAGGAGAGATAGAATTATGGAAGAAAATATTGTTTGAAGTTGGATTGAACATTTCTCCTGGTTCTTCTTGCCATTGCACTGAGCCAGGATGGTTCCGCATTTGCTTCGCCAACATGTCTCAAGAGACCCTCAATCTCTCCATCCAGCGGCTCAAGGCCTTTGTCGACGGCTTGGATCAGTCGCGGAGCAACCGAAGATCAAACGGAAGCTTGAAGAAGCCGTGGTTGAAAAATTGGGTTGTCCGACTATCGTCTTCGAATCGAGAACCGGAGCGTTAGCAGAATAAAATTAGTGTGAACACATGACTTTTCATTCTTCCATTTTTTTTATTTTTTTTTTAAGTTTAGAAAGTTAATTTCACTCAATCCATGTGGATTAGAAGTGTATTTAGACTCAAGATAGTCTTTTTTGTATTGATTGCTTCATAAGAAAATTTCAATTTTCCAACTCGAGTAAGTCAATAGAGCAGAAAAATAATTACTACTATTTAATTCATAGTAAAAAAGAGACATTAATGTTATTACTCATACTAAACTACATTACACCAACAACCAGGTGTAACTTGATGCCGGGGCCAAACAAATGACACATGGCATATTTTTTATAAGAATTTTAAATAATTTAATAAATAGATTTTTCTTATCAAAATACCATAAATTTAGAAGTTTAGAATTTCACAACCATGAAATGACAGACTGACAGCCATAATTATAATATATCACTTTTCTAGCAATTATTCGTCTAATGACTTTACATCAATATTACATCAATATTTAAAATTTTTAACCATATGTACTTTTAATAGGACCTTTGAGAAATGAGATGCCACCACTGGTGGAGACCATCAAATTGGTTAAAATTTCAATAGGACCCATCATGGATTTCATGACTATTTGCTTGCTCAACCGCTCCAATTTGTGGAGATTTTGTTTCAATACTTTTTAATGTAATGATAGTATTTATCTAATAATAAGTTATCTATCCGTCTAATTTTTTATCTATCATGTGGAATACACTCCATCCTGTCAAATATAATACTCCCTCTATCTTATTTTATTTGTCTTATTTGAAATATTTGTATTTTTTAAAGAACCTTCTTTATAAGACTAGCATTTCATATAATCTCATCAATTTTCAACACACTTTATACTACTTCAATACAAATGAGACAATTATTTTAGAACAATTTCAAAATTCATATATGATAACTAATTTGGGACAGAGAGAATACTTTTTAGTCTAAGCTATATAAATTTGCAAAAATTTGTTTTTAGATGAGATTTTTTGCTGATAATGATTTAGTACACTTGCATTTTTTTAAATAAATTAAAAAATATATTATTAAAACAAAAACTCAGAAAAGGCACCAACCAGGGAATGGAAGAGAGAGAGTGTGGGGTGATGAATGAGAAATAAGCTATTACATTAACATTTCGCCACGTTTATCATTTTGTGCTACAGTTGGAATGGGAGCTGCCAAGTGTAATACTAAGAAGAGAGAAGAGAAAGTGCGAGAATGACGCCGGTCGGCATGTAAGAATGTTGCCGACGTTGGCCATATCTTTTGGTGCTCTCAACCGACTCCATGCAGTGTTTTCTAAAAGTCAGACACCTTATGATAACTTTGAAGCCGATAAAGATTGGTGTAGTTGGTCAGATTCTTGCACTGGGGTTTTGCTCCTCTTTTCTTTTCCCTCTTCTCTTATCTTAACACGACCGAGTTAACATTTGAAAGTGTTTCCCTGTGTACACCTTTAAATTTACTTAAGTAAGACAAATTTTTTTTTTTTTTCATTTTACTTATAATACGATGGTAGTTTTGTAATTAAAATAAAAAAATATGTGTCATATTTAAATAAAAATTGGAATATATAAGGTAACTCCATTAAAAACACTTGGAGTCATCGACTAAGCTAAGAAAGTAGAAGTTGAATTAGATGTTGCCCAATTCAGCCTCACCACCCATGTAAGTAGGCTACTGCTACAAGTCTTCAATTCAATTTTGAATTGTACTAATATTAGATATTTCCATAAATTAGTTTTACTATTAAATATTTACATAAAAAGATAGACCAAATCTTTTAAATTCATTCATTTAATCATAACAAGAAAAGCTTGCACTAAATCTTTCCCAACAATTTCAATATTAAAATCCTCTTTTAATATCGATTTTTCTACTTTTAATATTAATATGAAAAAGAGATGTCAAAACTGTCAAACTCTCCAAATTGATTTTTAAATTCCTTTTATATTTTAGCCCTTTTTTTTAACTAATTTTTATTATTTCTTTGCTCTCTTAATGAGAACAAATTAGAACTATTTAATGAATGAATAATTAAGATTTATTCAACCGTCACATTAAACCGTCTCTTCTATATAAACAAAGAGATTATTATTATAAAGTTGTACGATTTTATTTTATATTATTTACTAATATGGGCATTGGTTGGTCACTTGGTTGATTGAAATGTCGACTGTAACATCAAGAATGCTCTTGTGAGAGGCTTGATTTTTAATAGAAGATATAATGTGAAAGAGAGTTATATGTGTATAATCTTCACTAAATAAAAATATAAGCTTTAAATAATTTTTTAATATTAAAGTTCTTCTTTGTCAAATAATTTTTATGTTTTTAATGTAAAGCTACGAATGATAATGAAGATATATTTTTTTTCATCACTTCAGAGACTTAAACTTACCATCTTAAACTTTTCATATTATATGTTTAAAGTTTGAAATTTTTTACCTAATCCAAAAGTCATCTTTCAATTTTGTGAAGTCAAATGATACAATATGAAAGCCACGTATCTATCTTAAAAATGATTTCGAATTATTACAAGACTCAGAGAGAAAAACAATGGTATTTAAGCTTTCATTTTAATCAATCATAGTCATGTGTAAAGGACACGTGTCAATGTCAACTTATTTTTATTGCTTAAACCATAGACATATAGGAATGGGATTAGTATTTGAGGGTCCTTTTTGTTGACCCATGAAATATTGGCTAATAATTTACTGTCTTCCAATCTTCAATCATACTGCTCTCTTTTGTCATTGGTAGCTTGCATGGTATGACATTAAAAGTCCAAACTCAGTTGAGGAATGGAGTCTTAGTTTCGATATATTAAACCGAATTAGGTAGCTGTTTTGATGTAAGATATGACATTGTTACATCAGAGAATACCACGGTCTGCAAAAACGAAGTACTACGTATAATATTATTAATTTTAAGACGAAGGTATTAAGATCTCTTAGAATGCTTGACTAGTCATTAGAATATATATTGTACCACTCTATTCATATACACCGGATAATATCATGGGGAGTGAGCCTTTTGTGTTGAAAGTGATTTGAACTCAAAACTTTCGAATGTCAAGTGAATTCTTTACCGTCAAGCTAACCTTCACATGTTAAGTGCTAAGTACAATATGACGTGAAAGAAAAGATATTTCTTTCTTTAAAGTCTTCTCCAAAGCACTTTTGTTTCACATGTAACATTGGAATTGTGAGGTGTACGTTCACCTCTTACTTATCTATATAAATCAAATTTACTTTTTATTCACATAAAATTAATTTTTTAGAATTTAAAATATATTTAATTTAGTTTAATTTATTCAATCAATCTACTTTTTATAAACATCTTATTCATATAATAGAGCTTTCGACCAACTTATTAATGAAAGCTTATGTGGGCTCTACAAGACCACGACACACTCTAGAGAGACATGTTAGTATTTATATAATGATACAAAATCAAAATCTGACATGTCACATGTTGGTCTCTTTAAAATTTAAATACATTATTGGTTGATATTTATATAAAATTTAAGATGTGAATGCAGATATGAATCGTTATGATGCGTATGCAAAGATAAATACACTTCTATGATTTGCATTTGACATGTTTAAATCCCATGATGGTGTGAAAAACTCATTTAAAAAATCCAATGTAGACCAATTTGTGAATTGTGACTAAGAGAGAGAGAGTCATGTAAAATTGTAAAGCATGCTTCTCCATGTGCCAGTGATCCTCCCACGGGCACTTTGTGCATACAGACACGAGTTTTACCGTGATGTCCATTTTGCCTTTCACATGTCATACCGAAAATGTAAAACAATAGAAATGTCAGAAATTTGCTCACCAATCGAATCTCTTACTAGTTTTTGGCAAGCCGATTTACTGTTCACGGGTGATTCGGAGAGCCGATTTTACCTTTCACTGGTGATTCAAAGAGCCGATTTTACTGTTCACGAGTGATCCGGTGAGCCGATTGTACTGTTGGCAAGCCGATTTCTCACATTCATATTGTTTTACATTTTCGGTACGACAGATGAAGGGAAAAATGGACATCAAAGTAAAACCCGTGTCTATATACACAAAGTACCCGTAGGAGGATCATTCCCCTTCCCAATGGCATGGCATGATAATTGATAAATACCCATAACATCACATTCTTTTCATGAATTTCCACACATACGACATTGTCTACGTAAACTACAAACACATTTTTAAATTTCGGCAATAAAGTTGGTGAAGACAGGGAAGTAACATTAGAATTTTGGACCCTTATGTGGGGGGGTTCATGTAGGTTCAATTTGAATTCTTTACCCATTTCACAGTATCTTATTCTATCTTGTGATTTAAATTTATTATGAGTTGATATCGCAATTAGATTAAAATTCATACAAAATTGTTTTCTTTTCACCATTGATTTTTTTATAAATAGTATCATCTAAAAAATATATTTTAAATCGATTTAACCTCACTCTATGAATCCCATCCAAGTGAATCTCATATATATATATATATATATATATATCCATGAATATACAGAACTATCCGTAAGTCTAGCGTATGAAGTAAAGGAGTCAAACTCAAGGCCTTTAATCTAATTCTATATGGTTCAAATGAACAAGCGTACCATAATGGGCCTTTGGACGATCCGTCAAGCGTATTTGACGGCTTGGATCCAAATTGGAGCGGATTATGTTTTACAGGGCCAGATGGTCTCAGTTGGGTGGACCAAATTTGGATCCGTTCAGAATTCAACAAATATTTTTTATGAGTTGACTGTATTATCAATTAGTCAAACTTATATGCAAAGAATCCTAAAAAATCGAAAGCTTGGATTGGAATGGCATGTCTATCTTAAATTGGAGGAGTTCCACTTCACTCACACTTGCCATATGAAAACAAATCCATAAAAAGTTTGAATGTCGACAGTGGTTGAGGTTAGCCACTGTAATGAGATGATGACTGGTTTTTTTTTTTTGTGGTTGCAAATTGATTGCTTGATTGGCACTTTTGAAACATACATTCACTTTCATTAACTTTTCAGAAAGTCCACTTCTCTTTTTGCTTGTAAAGTGGCAATAAAATCCCCAGTATCTTGCTTTATTGATTACACCAAAATAATTTTCAACGGTGCAGATGTATGTATGTATGTCTCTGGATTTCAGGTTAGTACAATGTTTATGTACCCTTATCTAGTGAAGAATCCAACACGTCAAGCCCTTATCCACTGAAGAATCCAACAAGTTACAAAGACTTGTTCAACTTAGCAAACATGGAATGCAAGAGATTGTTTCTTAGATTTCTTCTTAAAATAAATAATAAAGGAAAGAACAACAAAGTCTATAGAAACACAATAGAATCATCTGAACAAGGAAAGAATTCGCCTATTTTGAGATTTAATCACCTGAAAAATGTTCTTTCTATTTAAATAATCTATTAACGTTCTTTCTATTTAAATAATCTGTTAACTCATTTGTCTCAAAATTCTCTTTTAAGTCAAGTCAATTTGAACCATCATCATCATTAAAGCCAAAATTCTATCTATGGTTGAGTTATCGAATTGTATGTCTGTTTGACTCTTATCATACTAATACAAATGAACCTAGATAAGCATTTCGGCTTCGAAATTGTTCCAGGTTTGAGTTTGAAGAAATCAAGCCAACTTGGACCTGGGGTTAGTGATTGGGGAGAGTGAGATATCAAATAGGATGTTGACTTTTAATTTGGAAAATTTAGTAACAAAGTTCAAATCAGAGAATGATCTTTCAAGGGCAATTATCAACTGGAACTATATTTGTAAAATATTTTTATAATATTTTCTCTTTGGAGACATCCGATAAAATTGGAATCTTTCAGAGAGTTTTACTATATTTGCATTGAGAACAAGTTTAAAGAGATGAGTTTAAAAAAGAAAAAAAGGAAAAAGACATTCATTCATCAGTATAAGAAAATATAACGATGATGGGCTGTTATTTTTGCTTTCTATTTGGGTCGGAAATTGGCCTTTTAGCCTGGCTCAAGCCTCGAATATCCTAGGTTTTTCCAATTTCAAATTTGGGCCTAATAGATGGGGCCCTTTTGCCTGGCCCAGGCTGTGGGTTTTTGCTTGTATTCTTTTTGGCCTCCTATTCTTTTGACTGAAAATCACTAACCATCATTCAAAAATGTATTATTCAGTTCAGCCCAAGCTCAATTATTCTTGGGCTTTGTCACGGGACTTGACATGGACCTTACTCAAGGTTATATCTAGAAATAAAAGAATGAGATATAGGGTATATTTGTACTTTGAATGTGGTGAAAATGCCTTTTTCACCTGGAGAAAATAAATTCTGAGTTATCTAGAGAAAAATGAGGCCAATTTGAACTACTTTCACCTGTTTCTAGTGATCTTGGACTGACCAACAACAATGGCCATATGCACTCTTCACTTTACGATCAGCCAAAATCTTTTAAGGACCAATTAAACATGTGAAGTTGAAGCTTGTCTAGTCCAGTTTATTTCACTACAGTCCAAACCCGAACAAGGGATAAATGGACATGATAACCCAATGGGCTGGCTAAAAATTCTGTCTGACAGGATTGTGCCCATTTAAAAATTGAGACGGGTTGGTGTCCATACCATTATCCATATACCCGTGAATTTTAGTAGATGCTTAATATACATATAGTGATCCAATAACATATATAAATATAACTTTATTATATATAATACATTCTCATTTCAATAAGAGAAATGTCTCTAATGTGATGTCACTAGGTGTTTGCTTTGGATTAAGATATGGGTACAATATGCTACATCCATGTCGGGTCTGCAGTTGGTCCAGATCCATAGGCCCAACCGATCTAAGAATATAACATTCAAAAACTATGCTTGTAATCATTATGGAATAATTTTGCCTTGATGTGAGCTAGGGGAAAGTCATTTTTAGGGTCACAAGTAGGCCGAGTCAAGCTTAATTTCAGACGGATTATGGCTAAGCTGGAGTTCTTTTGGGCACGATGGAGAAATGAGCATGACCAAAGTGGGCCTTAATGGGAAAAAATCGGGCTCATTAGCTGGATCTGGACATGAATATATACCCAACATAAACTGGTTGGTCTTGGAGAAGCATTGGCCTGGCCCACTTGTGATCCTTTGCCACATAGCGTGACTAGAACTCTCTAAATACCAAGGAATCTGAAAGTTTGGGATGACTAAATTAATTTAATAAGCAATGAAAGTACTGGAATAAACTCTCTATACGTGTGCTCTTGGATTCCGAGGCACATAAAATCTACTATGTCCCAGAGGGGAGACTTAAGTTTGGCTGTAAAAAATAAGCCTTCATCATCATCAAAACTTTTGTCTTATTTACATTAAATGAATTAGAGAATAATGAAAAAAAAAAAAGAGGAAAAGTCAATGAATATTAAACAAAACAAAATTGAAAGATTGGATGGGCCGGATTTCGCATTTTGAGAGATTTTTTTTTAGATGGGCCTTTGTAGGATGCATCATATAAATTACGAGTGACTGTTGGTTCTTTAATTGCTCGAGTCTTTCATGATTCTTGACATTCAAGTTTGTGTAATCTCGAGTATTATAATACACGATGTTTGTAGGTGATTTCGTGTATTTGTATGATTAGTCTCACATCTAATGTAGAGTAGAAATACCCATGTTATCTAAAAGAAAATGTTTGAAATGTTAAGAATAACAACTGCTTTCAATTCTTAAAAATCAATTTTTAAATGAAAAAAAGAATCAATTGTGTCATAATTATGAGCTAATCCACTTCATGTACAGTAGTCTTCCTTGTATAAATATTTCTTTAATTAATTTAATAATTTTCACACACTGATTGAATGGATGATGTCACATGCTGGCCTGCTTGGTTTCTTAAAAGACTAAAACACAAGTACGATTCACATCCATGCAAATTTTGAAAATAAGAAGGATCTTTCCACTCCCGTCATATAAGGAACTTGTTGTTTTTTAATTAAGAAAAGAAGATCATTTTAATCATCCTGCCCTCTATTATTAGTTTCTTAATACAAACACCTCTGTTCGAGCCTTGCCGATTAATTTTTAAATTAAACTAATTGAAAAGTTCTCGCCACAATATAATTATATTAAACAAACATGAAGAAGAAGATGATATTCTAGGAACTATCTCTATCTGTTGACGCCTTTCTTTGACAAACCAAAGATAGCCTGTTGAGCAAAGAATCAATCACTGATGCACTTGAAAACTTTCTTGCTATTAATTATGTTATCTTAATAATAAAATAAAAAATGCACCCCTACAGATCAAATATGTATTATAGTGTGTTCTCGTCTACCGAGTACATCCAATAAAAATTTCATTGAGTAGATCAATCAAATCATGTTTTCTACGTTCTCTGAAATTTGATCACTTTAAAGTAGACAGTGTCCTTTAAAAACATGACTTGACCAATCTGATTAATATAATTTTTTATTAATTATATACTTAAATAAAGACTTTTAACGGACTCATTATCATCTCATTTCGTGAGTTTTAAACCGAGGATTAATTTTATATAAGAAGACTGAGAGCAAGAAAAAGATAAAAAGCCCACCTCAGTGACTGTCTTTGTCAAGTGAATAAAAAAATTGGGTGCACATAAATTATTCAGTTGAGTTGCATGAACAATGTGATTTCATGATTGTCTCTTTGCCATTGTCATGTCTGAGGTGCCCTCAATCACTAATCTTTTTATAGTTATCCTGTGAGTTGTAAGGGTAAGAGACGGTGGAAGTCAATGAGGATTTTTTTGTTCTTTCCTTGCGGCTGCTTCTGCCCTTCCTTTACCATGTAAGGTATATTCCTACCCACTTTAAAAGGTTAATTGATTAATTAATCATCATTTTCTGCTCAATCCTTTTTTAATCACTGACTTTGAGGTTGTTTTCTTTCAAACATTTATTGGAGGAGGAATGCTAATTTAGCACGATTCACATGGGAAATGTGGCAGACTTGTACAAATTCTTTACCACTCATTGTGATTTCAATTAGAAAAGGGTCGACTGGATGAAAAGGTGCTTGATTTGAGGATAATACGAGTATACTCGACATTTTGATATATTCAAATATGGTACTAAAATTACGTTGCCCTATATAGACACCCTTAAAATCTGCCTCTACACACTCGATTTCAAAAAATCGGGTGAAATTATCATTCTACCCCTCTATGTATATTCATCTGAACGAACTGTCAGTTCATTTTCAGTTCACACATTAGAATAAGTTCAATTCGTTCGAACGAATATACTCATCCAAACAAATAGACCAGTGTAATTTCCATTCGTTCGAATGATCAGTTTGGATATACCCTAAAAATAGTATGTTCATTTAATGAGTAAACAATATGACAAGGTAAACGTTAAAGAATGCTGGAGTAAATGTGGTGCACAAAACACACAATGTGACATGGTAAATGTCAAAGAATGCTGGAGTAAATGTGGTGCACAAGACACACAATGGAGAGCTAGTTCTGGAGATACCAAGTATTAGTCAGCAATTCCTCAAAGTAATTTTGGCAACTCCTGCAATATATGTTCTTGGTGTGCTATTTCAGATTCTGTCTTGAAAAAGGAAAGCAATGTCATGTTTGCTGGCAGATCTCAAAATATGGGCCAAGTCTGAAGATGACAAACTTGAGGAATATGGGGATGCAGCCAAAACATGGGCCAAGTTTGAAGAGGACAAACTTGAGGAATATGGGGATGCAGCCAAAACATGAGCCAAGTCTGAAAAGGACAAGTTTGAAGAAGTGAATGAGAATGCACATTCATTCGAATGATCCTAAGAGATCATTTGAACAAATGAACATATATAAGTTCACTCGTCCGAACGAACACATCAGTGTATTTCAATTCGTTCAGATGAATATACTCATCCGAACGAACTGAAATTACACTGGCATGTTCGTTCGGACAAGTATATTCATCTGAACGAACTGAAAATGAACTGACAGTTCGTTCTAATGAATATACATGGAGGGGTAGAATGATAATTTCATCCAATTTTTTTAAATCGGTTTTCGGGTGTCTATATGGGGCGCCTAAATTACTAATACATATCTAACATTAAATGATTTTGTTAAACCAATGACTCCATATAACACATGACGTAACTTTCTTTCAATGTCTAGTTTTTTAGAGTGAGTTTTACCTCAAAAGTATTCAATATTATAATGTCATAATTATCTAACAATTTGATTGGATAGAAGAATAGGATCATGTAGCATAGACTATTATATACCTCCTCAACTTATTATAACCCTTGATTGTAAGAGAAAAAATATTATACTTGGGCGTTTAAACAAAGAGTGTGGTCCATCAAATGAGTATAGACATTACCTTATTTGAATCTAGAAGGAAGAGTGTGAAGAGTATTGTCTGGAGGTATGGTCTATGGATTGATCTTGGTCGGCTTTATTTTGGATAAAGTTTCACCGCTGGTCTTCTACAAAATCAAATGCTTCACTCTACCTACTGGTCCAACTTATAATACCAACATTGGGCCCAATTAGATCCAAGAGATGGATTAACCAACGACGGGTAATTCTTCGATAGGCCCAAGCAGCCCATTTTAAAAAAAAATTAATCTTTTTTACCTAAATGATGACATGCAATTTATTCTTAATGACCTACCATTTCCCTAATTAACAAAATTAGATTGCTAATGAGAAGCAAATGATGAGATACAAATTTTTTCCTTCTTCTCTCGAAGGTCAACCATGACACTACCAAACATTCTTTTTACTTGCCCATGTATGTTGTCTTTTTGCATCAACCTGCCTTGACTCTGGTTCTTGGGCATGTGCCTTGCTTCACATTCTTATCTAATTCATCCACTTCGTTGAATATTTAAGTATTTTCTCCCACACTAGATATTATCAAGTAACCATTTATTTAATTTTCAAAAATGTCCAACAAGATCACCTTGCTGCTGAGCCCACTTGAGATAGGGCATGACCCTAATGCCAAAATGGTTAGGACTCTCTTAACCATGAAGCTTTTTGAAGTAGACCCATAGTTAATTCCTCCTCCTTGTTGGATAAATATATGGATATGAGGGTTGGTTTCTCCATTTGACTCCAGGACTCTAATTAACCTGAAAAACCATCTGCCACATGTTGAATCATATTATCCAATTCCAACAAACCATTATCTTTCTCACCAAATATACTTACTAATAGTGTAAAGTCATCACTCAAACATTATCTTTTATTCATCGAATATAAGTTAGTTGCAAAACAAGATTATTTATAAGATCTACTCAATCCACTTATATAAAAAATATATAAAATATAAACACTTAATAAAAATCATATGATTTACTCAATTTAAATCTAATATCAGCACGGGTTTTGGATAGGATAGACTCGAAGGGAAGAATTTAAAAAACTGACTTCAAATAGACAAGATGAATGACTTTAATGATGACGATGATGATCGACATGAATATCGTTAATCGGTATATGCTTCAATACACTTAGTTGCCTTGGTCAGTCATTCTTTGTAAAAGTATTGGAGATTTTGTGTTAATTACAGGTGAGGAATGTATCTTTGTTTCCCACAAAACTCAATATATTTTTAAACTTGGTTATGATCCATGTTTGTTTTTTCATGGAAGAATCAAATCATCCTCAGAAGGATGGGATTCAAATCTGTGTACTTTAGGAAATAGAGTATGTAGATCAATTCTAAATTAGAGGGATGATTATAATTTGGGGTGATAATCTTCAGAAAAATCAGATACAGGTTTCATGGAAAACCTCTTTATAACGAATCATAAACAAAATTGAAGAGAGTCTGCTAGAACTAGTGCTCCAAGTCTTGTGGACTCTCCAAGACCAAGCAAAGGAAGAGAGTGTTAAAGTTGTATTTTCCTTTTCTTATGAAGGGTAGTTTTGTCTTTTACTTAGGGCTAATTAGGGTTTGTGCAGTGTTTTAGTATATATGTACATTGTATTGTGATTTATTATTAAGGGATTATCAGATTCTAATATGGTATCCAGAGCTTAAGGTTTTGCAGTATTTTTTTTTCCGATTTGGATCTTGTGGGTTTCGATTTTCGACTGGGTTTTGCATGCATCTGGCGTTTTGCCTCTCTGCTTGAGCCGCACTTTTCCCTTCATGTTTTCTGCCGTCGGATCTCCGGCCTTTACAGTCCAACAACCGTAGCACCTTTCGCCCTAAGGATCTCCGCCTCTGCACAGTACAGCTTCTGGTGAACCACCCGCACTACCCTTCCCTTCAGGTTTTCTGCCCAAGAGAAACCCATATCTGGTTTATATGTATTGGAGCAGCTCCGGGTTCCCGATGTTGTAGCATTTTCAGTTGATTTGTCATCTTTTCGTTTGAGTCCCAGTTCATCTAGTTTTTATTTATGGCATTTTAGGCTTGGCCATGTTTCTAGTTCACGTTTGAAGTATTTAGCCTCTACAAGAGCTTTAGGAAATTTACATTATAGTGACATTTCTGATTGCAGTGGATGTAAACTTGCAAAGTTTTTTGCATTGCCTTTTAATAATAGTTCATCAATATCTTTTGCTCTTTTTTATTTAATTCATTCTGATGTGTGAGGACCAATTCCTATTGCCACAAAAGGAGGGTCTTGCTATTATGTTTCTTTTATTGATGATTATTCTCGTTATTGTTGGATTTATTTGATGAAACGTCGCTCGGAATTCTTTACTATTTTTCAAAATTTTCGTTCATTCATTCGTACTCAATTCTTTACCACTATTAAATGTTTTAGAGGTGATTTGGGTGAAGAGTATACCTCTGGTAATTTCTCTCAATTCCTTGTATCTGATGGAACCATTCATCAGTCATCCTGCACTGACACTCCCAAGCAAAATGGAGTAGCGGAAAGAAAACATAGGCATATCATTGAAATTGCTCGCTCTTTGTTACTTTCTGCCAGTGTTCTTAGCCCATTTTGGGGAGAAGTTGTTCTCACCGCAACTCAGGTGATCAACACAGTTCCTTCTGCCGTCACTTCTGGCAAATCTCCTTTTGAACGGTTATATGGTAAAATTCTAGACTATTTCTCTTTGAAAGTTTTTGGTTACACATGCTTTGTGCTTCGTCCTCATAGTGAGTGCACTAAATTATCTGCCCGCTCTGCAATGTGTATTTTTCTGGGTTATGGTGAGGGATAAAAAAGATATCGCTGTTATGATCCTGTTGCACAAAAATTGTATGTATCTCGTCATATTGTTTTTCTTGAACATATTCCTTTCTATTCTGTCTCATCTAACTCTCTCACTGTTCCTAAATATGAGCTCCTATACATTGATCATTTATCTGTTGTTGATGATTTGTCTGTGTCTGATAAAGTGCCTGCATTACCTAACTCTGTTTCTCCTATTTGTTCTACTCCTCTTGAAGCCGTATCCTCTGCAGATATTAATCCTCCCTCTCCACCGGCTGACGCTCCTGTTTAAAATAAATTCAGAAAAAATTCTGGGGTAATAGTTCAATTTTGATGTGGTGAAATAATTATTAAAAATTCTAACTTTCCAAAATATCAACTTATGCCTATAAATTGCAAAATTCCCTTTTTTAATTCTCATATCTTGCATTTCCCTATAAATCCTGCAAAATGTCCAAAACCTCATTAAACATATTTTAAAACACACAAAACAATAGGCTAACTAGTCCAAATACAAGGGTAAATAGTCATTTTCCTGTGCTTATTAGCTCCTTCAACTTCTAATGATGTGGATCTTGCTCCTACCCACTATCCTTCGAGAGTTCGTAAGCCTCCAACTTATTTTGGTTATTCTCATGATGATTTTGGTTATTCTTATTACTCTCCCTCATTTTCTTCCTTTCTCGCTTCCATTCATACTTTGTCTGAACCAACCTCCTATAAGGAGGCTATTTGTGATCCTCTTTGGCAACAGGCTATGGATGAAGAGTTTTCTGCATTGCATAAGACTAGTACATGGGATTTAGTACATCTTCCTCCAGACAAACATGCAATTGGTTGCAAATGGGTGTATAAAATTAAGACCAAGTTTGACGGTTCTGTGGAGCGCTATAAAGCTCGTTTGGTTGCTAAGGGTTTTGCACAAGAATATGGCATTGATTACGAGGAGACTTTTGCCCCTGTTGCAAAAATGACTTATGACCGTACTTTGATTGCAGTTGCCTCAGTTAATAAGTGGAGTTTGTCGCAGATGGATGTTAAAAATGCCTTCTTAAATAGAGATCTCTCTAAAGAAGTTATATGACTCCTCCTCCTGGCGTTTCTCATAATCATGGGGAAGTATGTAGACTTCGAAAGGCATTATATAGCCTCAAACAAGCACCTCTGCCTGGTTTGAAAAGTTTTCCACAGTAATTACTTCTTTTGGTTTTCAATCAAGTCCTCATGATTCAGGTTCTTTTGTTCGATCCACTTCGGTTGGTCCGTATTCTCTTGCTCTTGTATGTTGATAATATGGTCTTGACCGGTGATGATCTTGATGGTATTGCTCAATTGAAAGTATAGTTGCATAAACAGTTTGAGATGAAAGACTTAGGGCCCTTGCGATATTTCCTTGGATAAAAGTTGCTTATTCTCCCAAAGGTTATCTTCTCTCTCAATCTAAGTATGCTGCAAATGTTCTTCTGCGCGCTCGCATTTCTGACACCAGGCCAGTAGCGACACCTTTAGAGCTTAATGTGCATAACACTTCCTCTGATGGTGTGTCTTTGGACGACCCTGCGCTATATCGCACTATTGTTGGGAATTTGGTCTATCTCACAATAACGCGGCCTAACATTGCCTATTTAGTTCATATTGTCAGTCAGTTTGTCTCCTCACCGACAACTACTCATTGGGCTGCTATTGTTCGTATTTTGCGGTATATTCGTGGTACTTTATATCAGAGTTTGTTACTTCCCTCGTCATCTACCTTGGAGCATAGTGCATTCTCTGATGCTCGCTGGGCGGGTGATCATTCTGATCGCAAATCGACTACTGGCTTTTGTATATTTTTAGGTGATTCACTTGTTTCCTGGAAAAGCAAAAAACAGGATGTGGGTGCTCGTTCTTCTGCCGAGGCTGAGTATCGAATTATGGCTTCTACTACTACTGAGATTGTTTGGCTTCGATGGTTACTTGCAGACATGGGAGTTTCTCTTGCTGCTTCTACTCCCATGTATTGTGATAATAGGAGTGCCATTTAAATTGCACATAACTTAGTTTTTCATGAGCGTACAAAACATATTGAGTTGGACTGCCACTTTATACGACATCATTTCCAGATTGGCACACTTTCTCTTCCATTTGTTACTTCTGCCTTACAGCTGGCTGACTTTTTTACAAAGTCCCACACTGTCACATGCTTTCAGTAGCAAACTCTCGATACTTACCACTTTAACATCGCGAGTTTGAGGACCGGTGTTAAAGTTGTATTTTACTTTTCTTATTAAGGGTAGTTTTGTCTTTTACTTACTTAGGGCTAATTAGGGTTTGTGCAGTGTTTTAGTATATATGTACATTGTATTGTGATTTATTATTAAGGGATTATCAGATTCTAATAGAGAGAAACCTTATCCTCCAAGTTAGTTCTGGCCAAAGACTTCCAAACTCAAAAAATAAATAAATTCATAGATAATTCCAAATCAAAACCAAGTTCATAACTGTATGATTCTTTCCTAGGATGTCTTCATTACCTTTTTTTTGTAATTCATAATACTACTTTAAGAAATATTTGATTTGTAGATCAATCCAAGAACATGATTAACATATCCTCCTAATGCCTCAAATGTACACAAATAAATCAAAATTAAGCTACAGACCAGATAAGTCACAGTATAGTTGCTTCTTATCTTCATTGTATGAACGCTAACCTCGGCATATATTATTCCCATGACATGATCCTTTCATTGTGAGGCCTACTGCATCAATCGCACATTACTTATCAATACTAATTAGGAGCTCATAGATCAATTTTAAAGAAATAATTCTGTAACGCCCCGCCCTTTTTCACTCGCCGAAAATCAAAGCCTATTTTTCTTTTGAAATAAAGAGTGATAGAGAGCGGGACGCCACGACGCGAGCTAAGTCCAAGCTTCCAAAGTCCGGCCCTTAACTGGCCAACCGTACGTGTGTGTGGACTAAATCCACTAAAGCGATTCACACGCAATAAGGCTATACATGTGGAATAAACGTAATGCGGAATTAATATGAGATTAAAGTTACTAACCCTATCCATTTTATTTTAAGCAAGGAAATCCATCACAATTAATTAACTTAATTTCAAATGCCCAAAATTAAAACCAAACCATAGCAAGATAGTTCTAAATTATTACAGTCCCAAAATGCGAATAACTCAAATTACATTGTCCAAAAATAAAACTAAAATAAAGTAAGTCTAAATTATCCAAGCTCCTAAGCTTGACTCCTTTCGCTTCCATCGTTCCGTCCATTCCCTGTATCATCATGTAAGGTAGAAGTAGGGCGTTAGTCAACGCGCCCAGTAGGTATTCCGAGTAGGGTCTAATACATGGATTAGTATAAAAAATCATAACAGATACATAATATCAAACATGCTAAATCAATGACATGTCATAGGTGTCATATGCCATGATTTCCCACCCATCAACTATATCTCAAACACATAGATAATCCTCTTGATGAACAAGGCACAGCAAGGTATTGTCATGACTACCCACGTATGCCTTATCAGTCCCACCAAAAGGAGCGTGGACTCCTCTTTCATTTCAAACATCATTTACCATTTCACAATCCGAATCAGTGCAGATCCCTCCCCATGTTTGTTTATCGGATACTCGAATGGAGCGTGGACTCCCCTCATTTCATTTGTTCCCTCCCATGCCATGCATGAGATGTGAGTGCAAACATGCTATTCCATATTACACATAATAGCATTGAAATTACGTCCTTAAAACATAAGTATTTGATACCAAAATAGATCATCAAAACATGGAATTAAAAACCATTCATATACGTAGTCCAAGGTTTTCAATAAGGTAGGAATCCTACCAAATTTCAGTTTATTGTCCTTGTTGTTCCGTGAAGATCCCGTTCACCGATCATGTTAAAACCGATTTGCAAGCACTTTGCAAATCTCCTTTTCCTTATTACATTAAGTACATATATAAATCAATTTAATGTTCCATTTGATTTCCATTATTCCCCTACATCATTCCAGATCACTGAACTTCTGGAAAAATTACTCACAACTTTTCACTTTTAAATTCAGTCGACTAAATCCTGTCTGATTACTATTCACTACATTACCTGCAAACTTTCAGTTGACTGAAATATATTTTTAGTCGGCTGAACTCCAACTCGGAACTGTTCTTACCCTGACTCATAACCTTTCAGTCAACTGAATCACAGATTAAGTGGGCTGATTCTGAGTCAAACCCTTCATAACCCTGGTCAATCCTCTTTCAGTCGATTCAGTCGGCTGACTTTGGACCAGATAATTGTTTGTTCAACCATTCCCCATTCAGTCGACTGAATGAAACATTCAGTCGGCTGAATCTCCAACCGTCCTTTTACGTGATCAACAAGTCTACGTTCAGTCGACTGAACCATAGATTTAGTTGGCTGAAACTCAATATATCCGATATATTTAAATCCAGTTCATGTTCAGTCGACTGAAACTCCCAGAACTCTTTTTCTTATTTGTTACGTTTCCTTTCAGTCGACTGAATCACTAGATTCAGTCGGCTGAACTTCCCAGAAACTACATTTTAATTTGTCCAACACCAATTCAGTCAACTGAATCCCTGATTCAGTCGACTGACTGTTTTGTCACTCTTTTCTACTTGTATATTTATACATACTTCCTTCATGAAATTCCCTCCTAATATTATTCCAACATATCATACATCATCCAAGTACCTTTTAGATGAATTTATTCTACTCACTAGCCGAGGCTAGGATTATTTCTCTAATTCATTCCATTTATACTATTACAATATGGTTTTGCATTCAAAACCTTTGATTTCTTGTTACCACTCTTATTCATTCCCTGAATGGATTACCAATTCCATGGCTCTAATACGATTTAGCCATCCATTTCAACCCAATCCAGAACCCATAGGTTCGGCCACATCATGGCAGACCCTATGGTTTCTTTAAACTTAATCTTAATCTTACATTATCCTCATACATCAGACTTACCTCTTCCCCTTCTCCTCTTTTCTTTTGCTCTGTCTTTACTCCTCAGTCCTTCTCCTTCCTTCCTTGTTCTTCAGCAACTCCTCCAAGTGCCGATGGTGTAGATGGAAAAGAGAGAGAAAAGAAGAGAAGGAAAACTCTTGTATGCAAGAGATGAAATTCGGCCAAGGGATGTTGTTGAAAGAGGGAGAGAGAGATTGAGATGAAAAACTCTCTATGGAGGATTAGGCCAAAGAGGTGAAGGTTGAGGGAGGGAAAAAGGGAGAGGATGAGATGAAAATCTCTAACTCTTTTTTGTCTAGAGAGGATCGGCCAAGGAGGGCTTTGGTGTGTGTCTTATGTAAGCCCTAACCTCCCAACCACCCTCATCACTTCTTGGTCTTTCCCATGTGTCCCTTGGTTAACCAAGAGGACACATGGCTTACCCTTGGAGCCTTCTCCCCACTCCCAACAGTTTTGTCTAGGGTTTTCATGAGATGGAAACCCTCCACCTCCCTCTTTGACTCACTTAGAGTCTCTTCCACTCCCCTTCCAACTCACTTGTTTATTTTGAACTCACTTCCCATTTAACTCAATCCCAACTCAAGACTTTGAATTTATTCCTTAATAAAATAATTTCCTAACTCAACTCACTTCACTTAACCCTCTTGAACTCATCCATGAACTCACCCATGGTTGACCAAGTCAACCATGGTAGCTGACCCTACATGTCTGACCTTAGACTACTCGCCACCTCACTTGATGAGGTGGATCCCATGCCTTAGGTCTTAATTGGGTAAATGACCCGATTAAATCAATTCATCTTGACCCATTGGGTCCCAAGTGGGTATTTGACCCAATTAATTAAAATCAACTCTATCCATGATCCGTTGGATCATAATTGGGCCATTGCCCCAATTCTTATCTATCTAACATTCATTCCATCTATAAATCTTAAATTTAACAATTAAAATTGATAATATCCAATATAATAATTGCATTGAAAATCCGGGATGTTACAAATTCAATCCCAATAGATGATAAAATGGAGGAAATTTATTTAAGATGGATTGAGCAATGTATGTAAGTGACGAGAAACGGCCTACTTCCAAAAAATAGAAAAGATGCTTGTAGAAGGAATAAGGAGAGTAGACTTCCAAAACCATGGATGGTAGGGTTAATAAAGAATTTGATGGATTGTGAGGTAATGAAGAGTAAGGCCGTTGATAGGAAAGAATGGAATAGTAGAACTCAAGAAGATTATCTCAGATAGATGAGAGTTGTGATTAAAGGTCAAATTTTTGGTCCTTGGAGAGTTTCGGCATGATTTTTAGATCAAATATTAAGGGTAGGGCAAGATCAACTTCATCTTTCTCAAAAGACTTGTGCAAATTCCCAAAGTTCCAAATATCTTATAGGTCTCTCTCCCTCTCTCATGTTTTAATGAAGTTTTTTGTACCCATAATGAGATGCTCTTATCTTCCATCTTCTGAAAACTGATGGTTCTGAGGGCATAAATTTTATGAATATATAAATTAGTGCCAAGGGATGAGGGAATGTAGAAATTTTCAAGTTTTTGGAGAAGTTAATGTACAAGAAACTCCTTGAGTCGTGGAACTGATGGGAAACTTTCATGAAAGAAATGACAAAACAACTTCTAATGATCATCATAGCATACGAGATGTTAACTGTATACATATAATCTAGTGTTCGTCACACAGACACAATCTTACTATGGAAAGTATGGTGCAAATATCACTTTCAGTGTCAGATTATGCATGATCAAATCCATCATGATCTATCTTTCGAGCTTCTGGTTTCAGTAATTCGTCTTAGATGATAAGATTTCTTTTTTGAAATACGTGGAAATCCGCCGACACTACTTTGTGGTGATCATAGATAAAACTCTAGATCCATGACACCACTCACAAGCACCATAGATCAGGTTAGTCGCCTCAAGAATTTGAGAGCTAGACCTCTCACATAAGATGAGAATACTTAACCACTCGAACAAATAAGACGATAGAAAAGATGATAAAGATTGAAGCAAAATAGAATCAAATTCCAATCTCTCTTAATATAGTCATCAAATGGTTTCACCAAACTGAAGTAATAAAAGAAATTGAAACAGACATTGTTAATAAGGAAAAATTAATCTACTTGAGATTAGCACATTGATGGTTTATAATAGATAAATTGGTGAAAGTTTTGCTTTTTATATAGACATGGTAAATGGGTTTGAAGATGATGTAGTTTATGAAATTGCTTCAAATACAGCTAACCTAAATGAGCAGTAGAAGTTTAATTATCTTAGCTAAAACTTCATACCTTGGGATTTTGATGAGAATATATGTCTTCCTTCAATCCATTGATGAATGAAGGCAGCAAACTTACACAACCAGAAGAAATGAACAAGAATGTAAGAAATTGGCAAATTGTCTGCTGAAGGTAGCATTTGAAACTTGAAGCTTATTTGGGCAAATCATTTTTCAAGGAAAGGTCCTAAGTATGAGGGAGAAGTGTATATGATGAAGAGAAAATTTACTGCTAAAACACCTTTATAAAAACATTTACTTTCTTTCATTCCTTTAGAGTGAAAGTGTCATTGAGAAATTGATATGAAGTTGAGAAATTTAGGCCAAAATATTAGTAAAACATTCAACAATATAAAGATGAAACACCATCCAACCAGACCCATCAACATATTCAAATGACTCACTCTATAAAGCAGGCACCAAATGTTTGGAACACAAATTCAAAGGAAAATATAGATGCAAGGTAAAACAAATCTCGAATCAGAGTTTGTTGTTAGGGTTTTGGGAGAATCCAACACCACCTTTGTTACCACTACAAATTTACAACACCCATCAAAATAATCCAGTTATTGTGATGCCAAGTGCTTCGGGTCCCCGAAAACGCCTTCTTGGACCATCCCTTGGTAAAATTCATAGTTTGTATCTCCCCAACTGGTGCTCTCGATTGAATTAGTCCCATTGCTTTCATTAACCATACCCTTTCCATAGAGGCAATCAAATCCCCCTAATCTTTGTGTGTTGCAATAGATCATCTCATCAAGCTCGAAAGGATTAGCACTAAAACCCTGTGGCATGTGGTGTGTAAATACATTATCCATGCCGTATTGGTTGTTGGCAATTGAAGAAGTGTTGGTGAAGGAATTCATTGAGCTTGAAGATGAGACCAAATTAATAGAATTCTGGTAGAGAAGTTGGCTGTTGGAGATATCAAATGGCCCTCGGAGATCCGTTCCTTCGCTGCTAGATTGAATTTGGTCATCCGAAAATCTCCCACCAAGCCTGATCAGCAATTTCCTGATTGACGCATGATCGGCGAGACGAGGATCTTGGTTTGGGTAGGGGACAGGCGGCTCAGGATAATATGGGGTTTGGCTCTCCCTTTCAGATATCATGAAATTTTCATTTTGATTCTTCATCTCTTGCTTTGGTTCTTTCCTCTGCTTGCCTAAGAGCTTCCTCTTCAACCTCGTGTTCCAGTAGTTCTTTACATCATTATCTGTTCGTCCAGGTAATTGTGCAGCAATGATAGACCACCTACTAAAGGGAAAGAATAATGAAATCAAATGATAATTAAAGAATCAAGTTAGAGAGTAATAAGTTTAGAAGATTGCCTGCTTCCAATACTTATATAGAGGCTACAGATTATGTTATCTTCTTCTTCAGAAAATCCTCCATGCTTAATATTGGGACGGAGATAATTCAACCATCGGAGGCGACAACTCTTCCCACAACGCTTGAGACCTTAAATGGACAAAAACCCAAGTAACATAAATCGGTTTGTTTGATCCCAAGTTGCAAATAAAGAGAGATGGGAGCTAGAAAAATGTTGGAGTGCCCACGAGAGTCCCACATCAGTTATGAGGGGGAAATCTAAAGACTTGTAAGGGACTGGGTCACTCTACCTATCAGGCTAGTCTTTTGGACAAAAAAGAGAGGAGGAGATGGGGGAGGAGCTTATCGTACCAATCTTTTGGGGCAAGGCAATCCAGTTGCCACCAGTACCATGCTGTTCGATGTAGGCTTTGAGCTTGGCATCTTCTTCAGGTGACCATGGCCCTCTTTTCACGTTTGCTTTGTCACAGCAAGGAGCTCTTCCCATGGCTTCTTTCTTTCTGCTCTTGCTCTGGACTTGTCTCTTCTTTCTCTTTCCCTTGTGGGTGTTTTTATATGCATGAGAGAGATGTATGTTCTTTGCTGTGTTATGCTTATTCTCTCTATTGTTTTCTAGGTGCTCTTATATCTAAAAATGAGAGAGAGAGAGAGAGAGAGAGAGAGAGAGAGGAATTAAAAATGGCAGTGACTGATGAAAAGAAAGGGGTTTTTCTTCTTGTCTTTGTTAGACTTGGAATCTAAAAGCCAACCAACTCTCTTTAGCTGGTGCAACCATTCATTCAAATAGCAAATTTGAAAGTCATCAATAGATTATTTAGAAAAGACTGAATTAATTTTGAGGAGTAAGAGTATTGATAATATATTTACTTTATGTTCTTCCTAGTGCTGTCCTTTGTCCAAAAGCTAATCCTAAACCAATGAGCTAATGATGTAGACGATAGGCCACCATCATCAATTGGACCATCAAAAATGGAGAAATGAAAGCTTTTGACGAAATAGCAAGTCAATTAAACCACTGTATGAATTGGAAAGTTTACACATGCTAGTGTAATTATTTTCACCTCCAATATAAGATGGAAATAACCATGTTAAAAAAAAACAATCAGTCCCATGACTTCATCTCATAGCCGGGATGCAAGTAGATGATAAAAATCTAAATGTCGCGAACACCTTCTCCAAAATAAATAAGTTTAGATCTAATATTAGATCCATTTTTAGCTTATTAGTTCAAAATCTAAATTTAACATCCTCTTTGATTTCATATATAAATTTGAAAACAACAATATCAAAATCTAATAAGCTACTAACATGAATTATAAGCAGTATAAATGATATAGGAGGAAGAAACTGAAACATTCACGTATATGCTTCCTTACTAAGTTACGATATTGTCTATTATATTTAAAATTAAAAAATAAGATCACCTCCAAGATATAGTTAGATTCTGCAATTTGATGAATAATTTTTTAATATCTTACTTGGTTTTGGCATTATGGTCCTTCCATATTTCCTAGCTGCCATGTTACAATGGTTATCAAGAGTGATTTTGTTTTTTCTTCTAATATTCACTGGTTCTATTTATTATGAGAGTTGGATGTTGGAGAACTCAGGTCTTTGGTTAATTTAAATTTTCTTTTGTTAAAGAAAAGATCGAACTTTTGATTGTAAAAATTTAAATGTGACAATGAAGAAAATTCAAGTTTAAATTATGCATTTAAAAATACGACATGATCCAAATTTAAATCTATATCTGATAATATGAAGTGAATGTGGACAATAATTTTGCTAATTCAATTCAAATTCTACCTGTTCACATCATCACTCACATATATTTGTAAGTGTCTGCTCTTGCAACTACGAAGATTGCAAGTCCCAATCGAAACACTCTCAATCATCATCGTGATTGGCCATATATTTAGATGGATTTATGAGTTTATAGCTCTAGAGTCTAATGTCACTTCTCTTAACACAGTCAACTAGTATAGATGATTGCACTGGATAGATACTTAATACTTTTTCTTAATGATCGAAAGTGTTCTAGTGTCTCATCTGACTAATATTTTGGAATATGTGAAAACCTGCTAATCCATATACACTGAGTAAAGCTACAGGAAATGATCCTTTAAAATTGAGCATAAATCAAATACAAGACCCTTTTTTTCTAAAGTGGGTTCTTAGCAGTCTGACAACCCATTAGAATTTAGATAACTATAATTATTGTCCTCAACTTATATGAATAACTGATTTTAGTTGTTTAAAAATTGATTGTAAGTAGATCTGGCAATGAATCCAATCGGGTTGGGTTCACGTCTGGGTTGAGTCTTAATCGGTTTGGGTCTATTCGAGTTTGAATCTATTTTCCGTTCTTAAACAGGTGTAGTCGGTTCAGGTCTGTCTCAGGTTCGGTTCAGATCAAGTTTGGGTTGGATTTATTCATTTATAAGTGACTGACAATAATTGGGTCAATTAGGTCTACCCATATATTTTTGGGTTTGAATTGAGTTTATCCATTTATAAATAGGTTTAGTTAGGGTTGCATTATCTATTAAACGGTCGGTTTCATTTGCATCATTTATCAAAACGATTAAGATCAAGTCAAATCAGGTCAATTTTTTACCGACTTAAAATTGTAATAAGTCTTGTATTGTTTATGTTGCAATCTCATGGAAATATAATAGCTCGATGGGAGTAAATTTTACCATAATTCATATACTCTCTCTATCCCAAATTATTTGTATTATATGAATTTTGAAATTGTCTCATTTATATAGTAATAGTATAAAGTATGTTGAAAATGGATAAAATCACATGGAGTGCTAGTCTTATATAGAGAGTTCGTTAAAAAATACAAATTTTTCAGATGAAACAACTAAAATGACACAGAAAAGAGTACTAATTTGTATACATTTAATGTCATTATATGACCTTCTATCATTTTTATAAGTTATGATGGTAGATTACTTCGTTAAAGCTATTATCGTATTTACCGGAGGTTGGTACCTTTGGGATAACAATTTTATAATCATAAGCTATATCCCTTGGACATTTTAGTTCCATTTAAAGCTCAAGTAAATTCGGCAAAGAATTATTATCCTATGAGGTTAGTGCTTATAATTGATGTAACAAATTAATTCTTATCTGCTATACAATTCACATCCACAGTCTTTATAAACACACAGGAATCAAAGTAAATATTCCTTCTAAGTATCAAACCAATGCTATTTAAATTTGAATTACAAAAATACACCGATCTAGAGACGATTGTTCCATCTATTTTTAGAGTAAACAAGCAACGGTCGAGATTGCCCCATGGATGCTCCGAGAAAGAAGCCGCGAATGGCTCCATCTATAAAAATGGACACGTGGGTGGTGGGATCCACACATCTGGTATTCCAATTTTCGATGGATATTGTAATGACCGGAGAAGGGAGGAGAGTTGCAGTGTCACATCTCTAGCGTCATCCCTCTGACTATTTTTGTTACTAATACTAATATTTTTTTTAATCCTAGCATTCAGAGTTCAGACCAAAGTCTGCCACCTTTTATTTTTATAATATCCAAATCATACATGAATAAACATTACATCTACGAGGCATTGCAGCGTTTGCTACTATCATATTCATATCATAAACCAAGATTTAAAATTTAAAATAACCTCTGCAGCTTATATATCAATTTAAAAAATAGAAAATGACAGTTATCAATATATAAATTAAAAGATAACAAACTCATACAAATTCTAAAAAAACTCTTATATTCTTATCGTTTTCATTTAAAATTCGTTCTAAATTTTTTACTTACGTATTAAATATTCAGCCAAAAATTTAATTAGTATAATTAATCATGTTCCCTTAAAAAAAAATCTCATGAATCTACATGATGAATGAATTTGAAAATCTTTTACTTATATTTTATTAATAAATATAACTGTATATTGATTTTATAAGTGAAATCATGTATTTTAAAACTCTCAAATTTCAATTTTATCTATTAATAAAATTTATTGAATTATTTCAACCGATACAATTTACAATAGATCAATAGGTGTATGAGGAAAAATAGTGATTCATTGTGAGCCCTACATTACAAAGTTTACATGAAAGTGTCGTATTCTTGAAAAAAAAAAATATTATTAATCTAATATAATTAACTTATTTAGAATTTTTCTCAAGTGCATGTAAATGTATAATATTCATCTCTCATCTGATGAACGAGAACACCAACAAGAAGTTAATGACTACATAAAATCTTACTTAAGCAAGAGAGAAAGAAGAAATTTACTGAAATTTTAATGACTAAATCATGCTAACTTTTAATTTCACTCACTTGTATAATTTAAGTTTGACCGCATTCTTTTAATTTTATAGTATTAGTTGTAAAGATCATTTGTAAATACCTTTCTATTTTCATTTAGATTGCAGAATCTCACTCATATGGTATATTAGCAGTTAATTTGATATCATTATAAACTACAAAGATGGGCCCAGTGTTCAAGGGTCAAGATTTGATGCACGTGTATAGTGACGGTGTGCGTGAGTGTCTTCCACGTTACTCGGCCACCGGCATGTGAGGTGGTTCCTCGGGCCGAACATTCTTCGAGAGCCGGTGTTCATCCGGTAAATTGAGCGGATACCTAGAAAGTTGGAGATCGGCACTACAAAATCCAAGGCCCGAAGACAACACATGTTATATTTTTTTTTCGATCAAGGTGGGCCAACATTTAAGTAATCTCTACCGATCATCTTCTGTGGGCCAGAGTGGATAGACGATAGAAGAACGTTCAGCACTGATCACCTTAATTTGCATCAACTCATTCTCAGTTGAATGTGGACCTTCGGTTGTAATCCATTTCTGATTCTAACTGACTACTTGGAAACAGGCTATCGGACGGCCTTCACTAGTTCACTGGAGTTGGACGGCTCCTAAATGCATCTTAGCTTAATTCTGTGATCTTCACCATTAGTAGGTGGGGCCCAATAAATGCTTGCAATTCTCTTATTTTATAAATAACTTATAGTCTTTAACCAGGAAAAAATTGTTATTAGACACGAAAAGAAAAATTCTTACTGGTATACCGGTCATCAAGTACCAGTGAAACAATAACACAGTGCTCTGCATATACATGTTTTGCATATCGGTACGCTAGTACTTGATGAGCAATATAAAGGTAGGGATAAAATGAGAATTTTATTCTATCCCGTGTCTCCAAATAAAGTTTGCTCGTGTTAAAATGGACACCCATAGTTCTAAATTTCTAATTAAAAAAGAAAAAGAAAATTCCAATGTTAAAAAATAGAAAGAAACTTATAAATAATTTAAGCCTACTAAACAACGTTAAGTATCATTTTTACCTAAGGGTTTGTCAACTATGGGTCTTTAAACTAAGATGTGCCAATCTGAATTGATCTCACTTTTGTGTAAAAAAGTCCAAAAACTTAAATTATATGAATAATCTAAACTTTGGAGACCTGAATATGCTGTTTTAGTAACGAAAATAAGAGTTAAAAAAGAGTGAAATGATTAATTTAAAGGAAGGAAACCTAGATATTTATACACTATTTTGCTGGTGCTGTGATGATCATATCCAACAACTGGTTCTGTGCATTTTTTGCTGTCACTGCCCATGAATCGATTATGGACCACAAACTCAAAATTCAAGTTTATTGACTAATCCTTACCCTTCTCTTGAAGATTCTTTTTTTTTTTTTTTTAAATATGGTACTCTTCAGTTGACTTTCTTCTAAACTATTTTCATTTCACTTCCCAAGGCGTCCTTCAAACATATGATTGCATCGTTTAGTTGTATAATTTTTAATTCTTAGCTCTTGCATATTAAACTGTAGTTTTACTTGTGAAAATTACAGAGAGATTAACTCTGGAGAGATTCTCCGAGTTGTGTAAGGATTTTATATGGGTTTAATTTATAATAAATCTAAGTTATTGGAATTATTATTTTTTCTTTTAAATTTTAAATTCAATTATTTACAATCTTTATTTGATCCATCTTCATAGTTAATTAATCATGATAGATAAAAATATATTCATTTGATAATTTCGCATAGTAATTTATTTATTTATATATATTTTTTTATGATAGATGGAAGAATTTATTAGGAGACTTGAGCTTTTCATAGACCCCCAATTCTATAAGAGTGGAGTAAAAATAATTATGAAAGACTGACTAAGTGACTATTCACCCAAGTAGGGTACTCCCTGCTTTGCATTTAAAAAACTATATTTACTGAAATTTTTCAAAACTAAATCAGTAAATAGTCAGTCTACTTGGTAGTCTATCTTCCAACGTTACACTCTTCGCCTAAAGTGATTAGGACTAGATGTTTGAGTTGATCCAGCTCAAACCAACTTTGATCAAAGGGTTTTCCATAATAATGTTGACATTAGCCACCACAAATAGAAAGAAAATAAAAGAAATTAGTTGAACATTAGTGCTAATATAGTTTTTAAATAATTTAATAATGACATCGTACAGCCTTAAGACAAAGAAAGTTGTGAATTCAAAGTCATACGGGTCTAAATCTAACCTGTAGCTGTTCCATCTGTGTGGCCCACTAGTTGATTGATGGTTGTTGTGAGAGAAAATAGAAAGTCAAGGATATGTACTGTTGAAGCACGCATATACGACAGGTGATCATGGCCCATGCCTCTCTTATTCATGTCTATAAACAACTGACTTGGTATCAATAAAAAGATTGTTTGACATTGATGCATTAACAACAGTTAATTCATAACTAATTTGAAATTTTGAAAAAGTGTACAAACATTTGACCTCTTTACTAATTTGATTTTATTTCGAATGAAGTTGTTTTTTAACTGAATTTTTGATTTTATTTGAGATTAGTTTCATATTTAGTAAGATAAGAGTTGGCTCGATTGGATAGCATTAGAAGGCTATAAATCATAAATACAAGGAGAATAAGTAAATTGTCGAAAATATCAAAAAATGAGATAAAATATGATAAATAGTGGAGTGATTGATTATATAATTATGATATGGTTAAATAGACAAGGGAAAGTTGATAAGTTGATCTGAGATGGATGAAATTTTGGCATTTGATGACATATGTGCAATTTTATTAAAAAACACTCATTTTATATGATTTTACATTTTTCTCTACACTTTAATAATTAATATGAATATATTTTTTTATGAAAAATTATTACATGCTATGAATTTAGCACCATTTTTTAAATATATTTGTATCAAAATGAATAATAAGTTAGTGCACCCTTTCTATGAAAGCACAATCATTACATTTTTTTTTTCTTTTACCTTTTTTATGTTTTGTATTTAATAAAGTTAAGCATTTTGAGAGAATAAAGTATAATGCAAAAAGAAAGTGGTCAGGGCATTTCTTAAAGAAAATGATTAAATAAGGTTGATTTCATCGAAAGTAATGGTAGAGTTGAGCAAATTTCATATGTGTAACCTTTTTTTTTTTTTTAAGATTGCCTTTTTTTTAGTGACTTCGACCTGTAGCCTCTAAACACTACACACTAAGACCTTGTTTGGTCTTCTACTAAGATGACTGAAATACCTCAAACGAGTTTCTCTTAATTTGTCATCCACATCTTTTAGACGAAAGAAGACTCTTTTATCGTACAAGACCCTACTAACTTCTCTATATTTTGTCCATCCTGCTTATATCTTGGTCGTTGGTCTTCTACTAAGATGATCGAACTACCTTAAATGAGTTTCTCTCAATTTGTCATCCACGGGAGTTTTAAACTATCCCTATTGCGAAATCGTCTTTTATGCGGAGGAAGACTTTTTATCTCATAAAACCATGTTAACTTGTCTATATTTTGTTCATCCTGCTCCTATCCTATTCGTTGGTCTTCTACTAAGATGATTGAGCCACCTCAATCAAGTTTCTCTCAATTTGTCGTCCAGTAAACTGTCTTTAAACTATCTCTAATGTGAAATTATCTTTCTAGGTGAATGGAGACTTTTTACCATACAAGACTTCGCTAACTTAAGTTGTCTATATTTTGCCCATCGTGCTCTTATTATATTCATTATATATAAGTTGTAACTTCTTTAAGATTCTACCATAAATATACTACCATATAGTCGAAGTATATAAACAGATCACAATGTGCAACTAAATTATTTCCTATTTTTATCTGGTTGCTCTCACAAAATATCATTCAAATTTTTTCTAAATATAATTTACGTCATCATCACTAAGTCATTTATGCCATTAATCAGAGCTGAGACAAACAAATATTTTTGATATTTTGGTAATTACAGCTTTCTTTTTTTTTAGTAGGCTAACCCATGGGGGTTTTACACCGGATATCACGCGGTTTTCGACATGTAAATTCAAAAAAATAAAAATTACAGCCTATTTGAGGCCTATTTATTTTTTTAAAAGACAAAATCTTAGGCGAAAATTTTGAACTCATCCATTTTACCAGTATTTTCGATATTTACCAATGTATCATATCATGGATACCTATATCAAATGTTTAGATCTTAGGCATATATCAGTCAAAACTTTGAATTTCGGCCCATATTTGTAACCCAGTGCATCGTTGATGCTTACGATTGCCTATTGAGTGGCCTTACTTTGCTTGCATCAGCTCTTCTTCATCTACCTTACTACACACTCCAACTTAGGAAATTCATAAAATGCGATGGGTGTGATACTGATTTTTTACAAACTTTCACGCATTCTTGCAAGAGAAGAAGAAAGAAATGTCATCTATTGGTGAATCGCTTCCGTCACTGATTGACATGAACAAAGGTCTTCAATTTCACCCGCTGCTTTCACCCACTCTCCTACTCATAACGAAAAGAATGTTAAAACTAAGTTAATGGAAGCCTTTCTTATTAATTTTTAAAGACATGTACATAAATATGTATCGTTTTAGATTTTTATAAGACTGTGGAACCCACAGTTGGATGGAACGAAAAGGAGTTGTAATAAAATTTATGGGTGTCCATTCTAATATGGAAAAACTCTTTTAGGAGGCACGGATTTTTTGAATTTTTCTTTTTCCCTTCATCCATCCGCAAAAAACGGTTCACTTTCCAGTGAATCGGTTCATCTGTCCGGTGCACCAATGAGTGAACTGAATCACTTGGAAATGAAAAGAGTCTAAATCGGTGCACCGATGAGTGAACTGATTCACTGGAACATGAACTGATTTCTCTGTGGATGGATGGAGGATAAAGTGGAAAATTCACTAAAATCCGTGTCTCCTAAAAGAGTATGCCCATGTTAGGATGGGCATCCAAATTTATACATTTCTTTATCAACTATTTTCCATTTGATTTATTTAATGATGTTTTAATAGTTTAACAAAATCTTTTAAAAAAGCATATATAAACATGTATCAGAAATCAATGAATTATTTGGATTTTAATATTTTGACCGATGTATTCTAAATGTCACTATTTATTGTCATTCTTACCATTAAGTTAATAGCGTAAGATCATTCCTCCAAACATAAACGTGTATGTAGAAAATAATGAGCGTAGACATAGCATGCCATAAACGCCGCCATTGCTTCCCATAGATGTGTGAGCCCATTCTGTGGCCATTAGATCATATTATTGGACTGTTCAAAATGTTTTTCTCCTTTGCGTTTACATTGATTGTGATTGATGACCATTTCGTTGGATAAAACATCACAAATAAAAATATTTATCTAATTATTAGATCTTAATTGTCAAAATTAGAGATTAGAATAATCTGATGAGCTACATTTTAGAAGGTTTAATAGATCTGGTGATAAATTATCCTATCCTATTTATCTAACTTTTGTCATAGACGTAACAAACGTTAAAATATCAAATGTAACATACAAAGATAACAGTTACATATTGTACACATACTGTATAAACTATAGAAATATACGGTATTTATGGACTGAAATCTTGGCAATCCAACCAAATTTTAGCTAATTTTTTTCATGGAATCCCATATTAATGACTTTGGCTAATATTTAAAATTTAATTGACACAAATAAAGGTAAAAAGGGAAAAATTAAGAGAAGTGACAAAGGGAAGACAGATGATCTAGCAACACTTGCAAGTCAGAGATTTTTTTATTTTTTTCTGAAAGTCACATTTATTAGCTGAATTTCTCATTAAAAAATATCATATTAAACATTTCAATGAATCAATATAGACCGGCGTCGAGACACTTAAAACCCAAGTTGCAATATTTCAAAGTGTCTTTAAAGACCGTAGACGTTCTATACACTTCCATTGTCCCATATGCATCAGGAAGTGACTGTGAACAGACAACCCTAATCACAGGAGTAACCATCGGAACTTGGAAGCCTATTGTGCAAATCAGATGAGGTAAAAATTAAACCTACGTAAAATTGATCTAAAATTAGTTGAAATTATATATTTTTTTTAATACCAAGGTATTCAAACATCTCTACTAATCTTTGAGACGTGTTAATTTTTCAATCCACACACGCCAAGTACAGAACAATGGGGAGTTGCCCTTTTTGTGTTAGGAGGACTTTGATCCCAAGACTTTCCGCAAACAAATGCGAGTTTTGACCACCACGCAATCCCTCAGGGTTATTTGAATTACATTAAAGATCAATAAATTTAGTGTCTAATCGATTTCAAATTTGAAGAACCAAAATTTTCTTGAGTCGAAGGCAGATGTATACAGAAGTGGTGGTGTTTTTCAAAAAAGCTCTGAGAGTACCTTCAAGAGAGCGAAATAGTAAGACCTCATGATACATGATTAAGATGTTGCACATGTCTGCCACCCTTGAATGTGGAGCAACTATAAAAAGTAAATGGCTTTCACCTTGACAATGACACAGTTTTGAAGCTCCATGTCCGACCCACTTGGGCTTCACAAACAACCCTATATTTGTGAATTGGATCTCTGCTCAATTTGTGTTCTTCACAAACAACCCTATATTTGTGAATTGGATCTCTGCTCAATTTGTGTTCATTCCGAGTTTATTTCACCATTAGATTCAAATCCATTCAAATCTAACTTCATTTTGACCATTGATTTTTTAAACCCTTAAAAATTATGGCCTTTCAAATTCAATGGACTAAGTTTTTCATGAGGAACATCATTCTGAAAGTACTCTCCACATTCATATTGGCCCCATAGTGGTGATACCATTAATGAGCAGCATCACTCAGGTGAAACAATTCTATAAAAAAATGTAACATGACACTCACATTTAGCCATTTTGGACTTCCTATTGGGTTCAAAAACTGGCCTTTCTGATATATCTACCCATGATACCTGACATACCAGGCCTACATTGGCTTAAACTATGGTTAAGTTCTCTTTTTCACTCAGCTCTTCTCATCTTCTTCTCTCATCCCCCTATATAGGGTTTTTCCTTACAAAGAGTTCCAAGTGTACTATCATTTCATTTTTATTATTTTTCTAGATTTTCTAAGGTCTTTTAAAAAGGACCAACCAGTATATCAGCCAGTACATACGTGTCTGTTAATCTGTTATTACCTGACATATTCCACCTTTGAAAAAAGTACATATTGGCCAATATCTGATGCATCAGCTGATATTTTCAGGTTTTCATCATTTATCAATACAAAAAAGGCATAGTCATCGTCTCCAAAATATCAGTGAGTGTATCGATTCCTTTTTGGAATTTTTCCCTCAGCATGTGTCCCACACTATCATATTTAAATCCTAGGTTGCTATTTCAATAGGGATGATTTAGAACAGAAGATAGACTAATTCTGAATGATGATGAGATGTCAAAAAAGTTGGGGATAGTATTGAAACCAAATGCATATATCCATTTAGAGGGGACAAGGAATGTTTTCAATAGAAACATTTAGTGAATCAACTTCGTTTATAAGATATAATTTTTATTATAAAAGTTGGGTTCTTCACAATGTCAAGATTCTTCAAAGAGATTCAAGAAATGTCTGTCAGAATCAGATAGGCTCTCACAAGATTTCAGAACTACTTTCTAGATTCTCATGGTCGAGATTCTTCAAAGAGATTCAGGAAATGTCTATCAGAAACAGATAGGCTCTCAACAAGCATTCAAAACTACTTTTTCCTTGAACCCACTTGGGGTTTATTACTTCTAAAATAAATAGAAATAAAATTTAGTGATATGGATGGCTCCAATTAAAACTACCAATGTGCATTATGTTACGATGGACACGTGGACAATCCTATAGAACATATATATATTCCTTGAATCCTTGGAAATTACAGGAGTTTTAAGAAGAATCTTGTAAAAACATTGCACAAGTACAAGAGCATCACAAGATTCAGACATGTACATGATATATTGAAAGCTTATGCCGGCACAATGGATTCATACAATTACAGTAAGCCCAAAAAGATGGATATTGAAATGCCAATCATGTTCATGGCATCCACAAGCCTACAAACTGAACAAGATTTCAAAACTTAAGAACAATTCTACAATATCACTTGAGCGGATGTTAAAATGCAGAACAGATACAATAAATCTAAAGCATTTGTTGGAGAGTTACTATTACTACCTACTTTAATTCAACAGTCCATCCCATCTTGTCCTCAGTGAGACCCATCTGCAGATTCATGAGTGCATGATAGAGTTTTTGAGACACTACGCCCACTCCTTTGTTTCCATATGATACCCTGCAACCATTTAAAGTCTGGTGTAAAAGAATTGCCAAAATAATGTTTATATAATTCAATGAGAGGTGATTATAAACATTAATATGACAAACATGAAACGTTTAGGGAAGAGATAAAAAATGCACAGCACAGATACATAACATATGTCGCAGTGCAACTGCATCCACAATTTTGCTATGGACAAGAAATCACCTCTAATGTTCAATAACACCATATTTGAATCTCAACCATTACATAGCACGGGGTTCAGACGGGGAAACTGAATAAAAGATGCGGGCAATTAACATCATACCCAGCTCTTTTGGCATCCATTTCTGAATGATAACCGGCAATGCAAGTGGGATGCACTCATTCGGAACAACAATGTATCATGTTTTTGTGGCCTGAAAGTCAGCTGATGCCATCATCACCGGGCATTGTAATCTGTGTCAACTACCAAATCTTATCCACAATCCAGTCTTGCATGCTGACCATCTGATGAGTAATCTGGCCAAGTTTTCTGGGCAACAGCATGCATGTGGAGTGACCCATTTAAGTATCGGATTCTAATCTCGTACTCAGTGTCAGACCAGAATCACCAAGGACGCAACAAAATTTTCTGAAAAAACTGTCAAAAAGCCATCAATGGAACTACTCTTTCTTGACATGATTCATTGGAATTGGTAGGGACACCAGTTTTTTTTATAACAAGAGACACAGGATTTGTCCTTTTGTCCACTTGTCATCAACATAGTGGTAAAAAGGTACACTGGTCTCTTTTATTATAAAAAATGCCAGTGTTCCTATCAATTCCCATGATTCATAGGCTAGAATTTTCCTTCAAATATTCTTCAGTCAAACACAGTCATCCAACCTGGAGGCATACTTAATGTGAACGTTGGTGTCCACAAATCTTTCAACCACATAAATGCTAAAAAGGTAAAATAATGAGTTCTAAATTGTTTTCCTTTGTTAGGGTGCAGACATCACCAATTATTTCATGGTCTACCCCTTTTTATTGTCTCTCTTGTCATGGTCCTCCCAAAAATCCTAAGATCCACATCCAGAATTTCACATCCCATTCACAAGTTAAATATCACTCTGACCCCAAATCTCATCCTCCTACCAACTATTGCTCTACCCAGACTGGTAATGACAATGTTAGGAAATGGCAAAGATGACTTCACTAGTAATTTCATGTGTTAACTAACACCCATATGAGGTGTTTCTTTAATATCTCACAGGAAAAGAAGAATCCAACGAAATCAACAAAACCACAGAACCTAGGATACCTTTGACCAAGGTATGTTATACTGCCCACAGGTGATACAACAACAGCAGTTCCCGTACAAAAAACTTCATCAGCATCAAGCAATTCTTCTACTGATACCTGACGTTCCTCAACCTGCACAAATTCAAATAAAAATATCTTAACATAAGATAGCACCATATAGAAACTTTGCAGCTACGTAGCATGGGTTCTTTGATGCAAGTAAATACCCATGTCGGACTCCATGCTGGAGCATGGATTATTCCTCTACTATTTTAACTTTGTTTTCCTTGTTATTTGGCTGTCGAGAGTAAAATTTTACACATTTATTTTTGGGAATTTCTTGTGTACATTCAAAAACATCACATCAATATGTACTTTGACTGAAAAAGGGCCTAAAGATCTAAAAAGAGACCTGAAAAGGGTCCCAAAAAACTGATAAATATAATAACCCATGATGTATGGGAGAAGCTCTCTTTAATTTTAATTGATTTTTATTATTAGATTTTTTTGCATTTAAATTTTGCTAAAATGGTTAGACTAAAGTCAGTTTTCTGTGAATAAAGATTGGAGTTATCTCCCAATCAAGAATACCGTCCAAGAAAGGTTTCAAGGTAGCATTTCTAGTTATACATTCATGTACCGACTAATTCATATTCTGATTACAGAATCATCACCTTGTAACCTTGACTACGAGCCACATCTATTATACTTTTCCGCGTAATTCCTGGCAGAATTGTCCCTTTTATTGCCGGAGTAAGAATGATGTCATCCTGCGACAAGAATAATCAGTGAAAACATAAAACCATTAGTAAAACTGCACAGATATTAAAAATAGATATTTCATTAATTCATTTGTATGAACTCTCTCTTCCAATTTAAAAGATGTAAAATCATTAGTAAAACAGCACGGATATTAAAAATAGATATTTGATTAACACGTTAGCACAAATTCTCTTTTTTAATAAAAAGAGCATAGCTTTGATAAGCTGTACACAGTGCTGAATGTAAAAAAATAAACTTGAAGTACATCACTCGCATGCGTGCCATACAGACTTAAAAATTATGCAGACATTCATTGGACATATAGCACAAATGTGCACAGACACACACAGGCGCTTGCACGCATGCAGGCTCAACAAATAATTACGTAGACATCCATGGGACATTTACCACACACGCACACATGCTGACTCAAAAAATAATAAAGTAGACATTCATGGAACATTCTGATGAATTTAGCAGGCTTGGCCCAGACAAGCTATGTCCTAGTTTAGCCTAGCAGTTTGCACAACTGCATCCCTCTGTTTTAGGTTGAACTTTCATACATTTATTTCAAACAAGAAATTTATAAGATTGTTTCAGAGCCTTATTTTGTAACTTCTATATTTTATAAGAACAAAAGGAAATGAGAACAAGAATCAAGAGTCTTATATCAAATATACCTTCACAATGAAAACATTACAAGACGAGACCTCTTCTAGATATCTTTTGTGCACAGAATCTAGGTAAAGAACATCAGAATAACCCTTGGCTTTAGCCAGCGACTGTGCTTTTAGTACCTACAAAAAATAAACCAAAAGCTTTTCTAATGAGAAAATTGAGCAAAATAAAAGAAATCAAAAACCAAAATGCATGTTGCACAAACATTCATTATCGGCATTACTTATATATTAATAACAGTAACCAGTTCTTCAATTTTGTGCAATAGCTCAAAATCATATCCACACCATAATAACTAACACAGATGCCCCAAATAATCAAGCCATTCACCAACTAGAGTACAAAAAGAAGTAATCTGAGGCTAGAATAGTGAATATAAACAGTAAACACGAGCACATTCACAAACCAATACAAGCAGGCAAGCTAGGAAAGCATATACGGAAAAATACTAACATAACAACACAAACAAGATATACAACATAACGAAAAAAATATAAATCTTTCATGACATATAGGATATTAGGTAAAAACTTTTTGTTACTAAGCAACCGAGCTGGCATTTTCTTACAGAGGCATAGTTCCCTATAGTCTTTACACCACCAGTTCCACCAAGAGTTGCGCGATGAAATTCGTTTTCAACCACCAAGTTTATTGGTGCTAAGCCCTCCTGACATTGATTGAGCAATATATATTTGTTAATTCATGAAGTGCGACACCAAACTAAACATTTGAAATTGAAGGAAGCCCTAGAAAAAGAAAAAGACGGCATCATAACTAGATGGAGACAGGATATAAAAGCTTGTAACCTCCATATAACTCATACAGTACGCAAAAGTAAATATAGATTTAAGGGAATGGAATTCATTGCCCTTCAGTAATAGCATATGCCAGAGAGCACAAGCAAGAAAAGGGGGTCAATAAACAGACCTTAAAATAATTCCCAACAGGAGAAACATAGATTAGAAATGTGTATTCAGGGGCTGGTGAAAGACCTAAAACAGCTCCACTTCCCATTAGCAACGGTCGGATATATAAGGAGCCTTTACCTTGAGGAGGAACCTGCATTAAAGTTTGGTGGCTGATGAAAGGTGACATAGTAGCACTGCAGACTAGCTATAATAAAATCTGGAAGTATAACTGGAATTTAGTGCAGTACCCAACGTTTATTAGACAGAACAGTGAGCTTTACAGCATCCACAAACTGTTCAACAGCGGGAGCAGGCATGCACATCCGGTCAGCACCCATTCTCATACGCATTGCATTTTCCTCTGGGCGAAAGAGTAGAATAGAACCATTTTCTTTCCTGTATGCTTTTAAACCTTCAAATAACCCCTAAACATATAATAGGAACTGGGATTGTCACATATGGGACATCTAAGAAGTAAAAAGGCAAACTTGCAAGAAACTGATTAAATGTTAAGCTTTCATGTAATGCTTATCATGCCAATGCATTGCTATGTCCTGAGCGTATCATTAAATCAACAGTAAAATGCAGGATTATTAAGCATGGATTGAATCAGCCAAAACTAAATTTCGTACTTCAAAAAGATGAGAATGCAAATTGATGCCCTTAATTGTAAAAGTGTAAAAATATAAGTGGGCATTTCTGAGAGGCAATTTACAAATCCAGATGGCCTTTGCATTTGTTAGGGCGGGGATTCCACCACTGGATTTCATAATTTCCACCTCTCTATCTCTCTCTCTCTCTCTCTCTCTCTCTCTCTGAGGCAAAATTTGTTAGTGCCCCAAAATCTCATCATTTGAGACTGCTTATCAAAAAGGAATTTAAATTCATGGGTTCCCTACTGTCACCTTCCTCATCCCTCTCCATCTTTTTTCCCTCTTTGAGTCTTTCTCCATCCATCCATGACAAAAATTGATTAATCATCATCTAAAAGCTATTTACCCGATCTATATAGGGTCAAGTTTCCGCACAAACATTTTATTATGATGAATCATCATCTCAAAGCTATTTCCTCCATCTATCTAGGGTCAACCCTTAGCCCAACATTTTTTTTGAATAGTAACTTTTTGCCCAACATTAATGAGCAACTTTTTCATCTTTTTATGGCAGTGGCAATGAATTTCCATGGAAGTCTTCAGTGAGCCAGGAAATGATTTCCTTGCTTGTTTACATCCTACTCAGGTTTTTATCATGTTTCAAGATAACTAATGGCTTCAAAAAGCTTGGTCAGGTTGTAGTGTTTTACACTGATTTTTAAAATTTTATAGTTATCTGGATGTTTCCTTCTAAGAGAAATGATCAGGTGCAGGAGACCTTATTATAAAAAGGTCATGTTCAGCATCTCCACCATTCATTTTAAAAATTTCTATATTTTAAAATTTCAACCATTAATGGATGGTGGAGATGTAAGGCCTAGCCTTATTATGGTCAAGTCTCCTACACCTGATATTTCTCTTCTTCTAATATTCCAGATTTTAGAATGATCAACATCCTTTTATTGTCATCATACACTTGCAATCATTTAGTTCATGCTATTGATAACAATCTAGGGTTATACATTTTAATCATCATCATTTAAGCATTCACCCTCTAGCCGAGATCAGCTTTCCAGGTACTACTTTTCTACTCAAACAATTCAAGTTATGTTTGCATACACTCCACAATCAAACATACCTTTTTCGAATTCTTCATTCGAAAAGGTCATTTCTAGTCTTTTTAAATGCGCCCCAACCACCTTAAGTTTCTCTCTGAACTTGCTCTCCTAATTCTATCTTTTTCTGATTGCTCCAAAAATCAATCTTAGCATAAGCATCTCTTCCAAGTATTCTTTTTTCTTACATGTAAGTGTGACCTGCATCTCTACTATGATAATAGAACTGATGGAAATCAAAGTAATGATGATTTTTGGATTCATCCAGGTGTATTCTATCTTCTTGTTTTCATTGCCAAACTTCAATTCCATACAGTAATGCACGTCTACCAACAAATCAAACCTTTTTGTTTTGTCCTATAGTTGCATCTTGAATCCAAATTATAACCTTGTGGCACTAAGACATTTTCAAGAACTTATCCTCCATACTCTTAGATCCACTAGACCACTCATAGGCATAAGAGCTTCTCCACTCGAATTGTTTGTCTGCCCCATGGGCCAAGCATGGGCTTGTACAATGAGGCCATTTTAGATAATCATGCTTAGGTCAAGGTAATTGGAATCAAACAAGCCTGTTAATATAAATATAAATAGATAAAAGAACCCTTGTGAGTATATCAAAGATTGCATACAAGTACTATTTAAAATACATATACCCCTTCTTGGATTTAAAACAAAAAATTACACAAACTCCCATGCTCACCACTCCTTGTGTAAATATCCCAATACAAAGTATAAATGAGCTAGAATGCAAGTCCAGGCTCAAGTCTTCTTAAATGGGCAGCTTTGGCTCAAGTTTCCTTTGAATAGGTGGCTTGGGCTCAAACAACATAAATCCACCCATGCTCTAGCTCTGGCCCTAACGAGCACAGCCTATGACCACTAACAAGCACTATGAAGGAATGCTGAAAGTCACAACTAAATGCCACAAAAATCAAATAAATTGATGAAGAATGCAAAAGACAAGTTCAAGAGTTGAGAAACAGAGAATGCAATAACAGAACAAAAGCTCAAATTAACAAACCTGTCCATAATTTAGGACTCCAGATGATGGGCTTAATTCAATGTTCCCAAAACGCTGTAGTTCACCATTGGTAAACTTTCCATCTTGAGAGCACTTCATGATAAACATATAATCAGTTGGGACAAGCCCAAACCCAAGGTTGTCCCAGTTCAAATCGGCCAATTCTAAGGACTTCCTGAGGTATAACAACATATCAAAGGTCATCAAAAGTTAGTAAATAGTATACAAAGGCATATAGTCCATTCTTTTGAAATGGTCATTGAAATAGAAAGTGAAGGCCACAAGAGAAGGAAAGGGGGAAAAGAGTAGAAGAAAATGAATATGACCATACAAAATCCACAAACAAAACTACATTTAATCAATACTCAAATGCAAAATATCTACACATCTAACAAGCACCCCATTCAAATGCTGCTAAAAGCCTAGCAACAAGGAGTCCCAGATGCCTCTTGATGTTGAGTCAAATTAGTTGCATGGTTATGGGTTCAAGGGTCATAGTCCAACATAAGTGTAAGGTCTCGGACTTAACAAAACAGAAAAGGGACTCGAGAACTAGGCACCATTTTAAAATAAATTTAAAATTAAAGATATTTATATGAAATAAGGTGTAAAAATAATATTGATAGAAAAAAAATGTTAAACAATCAAGTGACAAACATATTGATATTTCAAGAGGAGAAAAGTGTCATAATATTTTCGTCACTTGGAAAGCAATGTTAAAAGTACTAAAAGAGTCCGCGAAGAATCTGTGAAGAGTCTAACACAAGTACATCACACATTTCTAAGAGTCCATTAACATAGCTTGATGAGATCCCAACGTAAGTTATTTAAACATTCAACGAGGAGAATTTGAGAATGCTCTTTCAAGTAACACCAGCTCAACCTGTTTGGATGAGCAATTGCAGAAGTGTGGGACCCATAAAAGAGAATGTTCACCAAATGGATGACAGCTTGTGTTATTGACTCCATCCTAAAAAACCTCATCCTTTCCCCCAATTATTCCCTACCACTTATCCGACATTCCCCAACAATTGCCCTTCTCATCAGTCACCTCCTCTATCACACTAGAGGTTCTCAACAGTTGCTACTCCATCAGCACCATAGGTGTTGAAAAACTTTACTTTCCAATAGTCTTCTGAACAGAAGTTACTTTCCAATAGTCCTCTGGGACATGTATGTTACAATGTAATGTTTTTTTTTTGAAAAATAACTTACAACATTTTTAAAATGCCACTAGGACTACTGTAATAATTAGCATTGATTTTCATCAATTTTAACAAAGTAAACAGTGCAAAATTATCCTATACAAAGACGTTGCTATAACATTGAGATATGGAAAGAGAAAAGAAGGAATATTATTGGGACATCATATCAGGTCGTGATACCCTACAGACCGATGCAATGCCCCCCACCACCACACACACACCACAGCATGCTCCTTTCAACTCAACTGTCTCCATATTTTCCATTGTGTCTGTTTTAGCCGGGTCTGGTACGGCAGCAACTTCCAGTTGGATGACAGTTTCATGTTGTCCTCGATGCGGAGATCAACAAATGAAGCTGTTAGCAATTGCTATGGCCCTCCACACGACTCGTAGGGACTACCTAAGTGCTAGCTTCACGACTTTGGGACACAGGCGAAAACCCATAAAGCTCCACTTTTACCAATTAGCCAAGTTCTTTCACCGGGACATTGATTACAATGAAGACTTGATCCAACTTGTCCAACAAGCCAACATGGAAGCTAACTCAACGATTTCATTACCTCTCAAGCGTCTCCAAAGACTGGAACAAACCTGTTAATAACCATGCCAACTAATATAAAAGTTAACTAGTTCTTGTTTATTCAAGGTGACCACTATCAGGTTGGAAAACCTATGCTTCAATGACTCATCCTCAAGCTAGGGACCCAACGAAAATGATATGCTAGGACTATCATTCACATTGTACCCAAAGCTTCAAATATACTGTTGATGTTTTTCCACATATCAAATGCCACTTGAGCGTGACGATTAATTCATAAGCTATTATCTTCCATGCCTCAGCATAGGGCTCCTAATCATTTCCTTGTTCACCCAAAAAACTGGTCAATACCTATGCCATTTTTTTTTTGAATGAAGACAAATTTAAAAGCCAACATCTTTCATCAGCTTATACACTTCTTTCCAATCCACTAGGTGATACTTCATGCCATCCATCTCATTGTTCCAAAGAAAAGTCTTCTAGATGGATTCAAGTATTTTGGCGACCTTGGCTGGGCAATCTGAGGTGAGATATAAAATATAAAGCAACACTTCAAAACACAGTATCTCAACAGAGTGATGGCTACATCACAATGAGAGAGATATACCCTTCCAACCAAATAAAACATTGACGATCTTTTCAACATTGGATCTCATAACTGTGTCTTCAGCCATAAAAAGGCACCAAACTTATTGAAAACAAGTGAGAAGGCAGTAGTGCTTTTGAAAAAATAAACAATGAAATATTGAGGACTATTTCTATCAGTATCTACACTGGAAAAAAGTCACATCAAGCTAGAATGAGGGTATGCACCAATCATTTCCATTTAATGGGAACCCAGTTCCTAAGAAGTCAAACATAACCATCTTAAAAATTGCCTATCGTTTTAATACATTTTGTTTGTTTCCCACTCACAGGTTTTGGGGACTTCCAAATTTTGGGAGATGCTATATATGGAATTATAACCCTCTTACCGCATCAGTGAATACAAATAAGGATACAATTCTAAGTACATTAGCATTTCTCCAACATTTTTACATATCACGTTGTCATCAGGAGTATATTTCTTAATTTTCCAAATTTTCATTTCACTTGATCTTCAAATGAAATTTCAAAGATAAACAACCATTGAACCGAATCTTGCAGAAAAGGAATCCTATAAGTATATAAAAAAACAATTTTTGTAAAATTTTAGAAATATATGACCATTTGGGCTTCTTCTAGAAACGCACATATTAGGTGTAACCACAGCTTCTTGCTGCTTTGTGCTTGCGGCCAATCGGAGACTGGAAGAGTTAGACTGCTTTTGAACCTGACCAGGAAAAAAAAAGGAACCAAAAACAAGCAAATGTATATCAAAATTCAAAAACCAGATCAAAATTTGCTAACTGTTACAGAAGAAAAGGACCACATAGAAACGTTGATGGACAAAACATCACCCAAATGGGTTTTCTTTTCCTTTCTGTTCTTTTCTTATGTGGCAAATGGTTGGCTGCAAAATGGGATGTAAGTCCCACCCACTAGACCTCCTGGATCTCGTAGAAGATAGCTGAAAATACATGGATATGTAGCAAGAAAGCTTAGATGAGAGAGAGAGAGAGAGAGGAGAGAGAGAGAGGAAATACCTTGAGAGGAGAGAGAGGGGAGTTTCTAGCATGGGAGAGAGAAGGGAGAAGAAAAGAGTTGGAAGTAATGGGAGAAATTAGACTGGTTCCTTCAAATCGAGCCAACACGAGTCCACCACTGAAATCCACCATCGCTCCTTCTTCTTCTTCTTCTTCTCCTCCTTCTCCAACTTCTTCCTGTACTAGAGAAAACCATTTCAGACTCCTGAATATTTGTAGCTAATGAATCGGATACTTGGATCGGGTTGACCCGCGATGTCTAACTCAAGTAAGTCTTTGGCAAAACCCTAGCGGCTCAATAAATTGATCTTGACTCTGCATGGTTGAATACTTGAATATCATATAAACATCAAAGATAACCATATGATAAATGACACTCCTATTGACAGAAATACCCATCAATTTTAAAATTTTACAAATTAATTATTTATATTTATCAAATTTATAAGAATTTATAGTCATTAAAATTTAAAAGCAATATTAAATAACTAAAATGATCGATTTTGATAAAATTTGACACATACTATATCTATACAATAAATTTATAATTCATTTAATGAAAAATATCAATAGAAAATCTAAAATATCATTAACCTAACATATTAGTTAATAAGTTTTCAACTATCAACTTTATTAATAAGGGGATTACCCTAGCAAACACTAATTATTTCTTACACGGATTTGGATATGATTGTTTAGTTGAGCTGAAAATTGTTTAACTTAATTTTAAATGAGGTGGTAGATTATGACCTTAGACCTGCTGTATGAAATAAAGGTTATGACCTTAGATAAATAAATTATTCAAAATGAATTTTATTGAATTGTTCTAATTTTTTATTAAAAAACACACTCTTCAATATTTTTAAATTAATTAAAAAGACATTTAAAACAGTTCTACAATAAAAGATTATTATATTTTAAAATCGATATTTTTATTGTTAAAAATAATCAAAGAGTTTTCTAAAAAAATCATCTCTCTATATGTTTATAAAATTTCTATTTTTACTTTTTTCTTTGTGAAGTTAAGATGACAACTGGTGGGCCCCAATCGCATTAGGTAAAATGAAATCCAAAGGCGGGTCTTTGTGGGGGCGGCCGGTCTACGTAGAATGGTGGCTGTTGTTTGACATCTTGACCAAGAACGATTAGAGAAAAACCAAAGTATATATTTTATTTAAAAAGACGCATTGTTTATTATAATCTTAAACTCTGTGTGATTTATATAAAATATTTAAAAACTGTATAGATACAAAGACGATGAAGCTCTTTCTTTATATTATTGTAATTGGATAGACTATAAAAATTAATGACCTATAATAGTATAATTTCAAGATGTAAGATCATACGACTTTAATCAGAGATTTTAATATCAGCCGATACAATATGTATCGTTATATATTGTCAATATAGATGATTTTTGTAAAAAAAAAAGTAGAAAAAAGAAATTTATCGGCCGATACCGAGATTTCTACCCCTGGCTATGATAATTAGAGGAAGATGAAATTCTTCTATTTATTGTCTATATCATTTTAATACATCTAGTTTAAAAATGTGTAGACGAATTGAACTGTTCATTGACCTTCTGTTAGAGAAGCATGTTTAAATAGTTTTTTCTTAGTTTTTTCTTATTCATGGAGCGTTTGGGAGTGACTTTGGTGCTGCTAGACACTGCTAGATTTTTTTTCTTGATGTATCTAAGTAGCTCATCAACTATACTTGTAAGACATAAATCTATTTAAACAAAACCCATTTTTAAAAAATATTTCTTAAAATTAGTATAAATCTATAATAATTGATGGATAAATTTAAATGTCTTCTTTTCAGAGAAATATTATTTTCAGATTTAATCATTTATTTTGTGGTCTAATATTACTAAATAAGAAATTTATTTTGCCATTTTATTTGATATGATTGAGACTTCAAAATATGTCACTTGTCAAATTATTAGAGAGACCCTGTCATAGCCATAACCCAAATTCAAGTAAAGGTGCTCTTCTGTTATTAGTGCAACATTTTTATAATATTAAATATTTAATACGAAATGTGGCATTAACTTGAGAAGAAAACCTCATTTTTTCTCAATAAATTTTCCCATCTCCTGTCCCCTTCCATGGAAAACAAATTCCTTTAAAAGGAAGTAAAAATGTCACATTTCCCTCGTTATATGAAAAAAAGAAAAAAAGATTTCACTCTCCATGGTCCTTATTCTTAATAGTTAGAGAAATTCATAAACCCAACTTGGTAAAAAATGGAGAGAAATGGAAAATATCTGACACCCGGCTCCTCTTATCTGAGCACTTGGGCTCGAGCCACAAACAAATAACCACCTCCACAAGTCCACAACCACTGTTCCTTGAGCACAATTAAATTCATGCTTTTGAAATGAAGTTATAGTTTCATTCACAAATTGTCCTCAATTTTTCAATAAATGAATGAGAATAAGCATCAAATGTTGAAGAACCGGGCTTCAATGTTAATGTTTCTTCAGCACTTAACAATCAATCAAATCAAGCTTTAGTCAGCTGAGTAAACCTTAGATCAATCAAATCAATCACTACAGAGGGAACAAAAAATCACCCCTCAAGACTAGTACTAGAATGGATTTCTTACAAGGAGAGAAGATGAGGACAGCACATTTACACATTCTACAGATTAGAATGGACTGTCATTGACTATACATCTTAGGTACCAAAGACACAAACAAGCGAATTCACAGCAGTTAACAGAAGGAACTTCATTTCTACCACACCAAAATCTAGAGCTCACCAAGCCAGTAAAATGTCCAGACAACAATCAAATTAGATGGTCAACATTTACCGACCACACCAAATCTAGAGTTCACCAAGCTAGTATTTCATTCTCCAAATGTCCTGCGAAACACCCAAGAATAATCAAAATTAGTTGCTCATTTGCTGCTAAATCCTTTTAGTGTAATTGAAAGATGCACCTGGAAATCGACCAAATAGAAGACTTCACTAGAATTGATGAACGTTTAAGATTTCTCATCCATGGGCTCCGCATATCTCAAATGCAGATCATGGTATCGTTTCTATAATTGCATGTTATGAAAGTGTGGTTGCTATGGTCTTATCCAGTCATCATTCATAGAGTACCACGTACAATTATAGCTGTTAAAGTGATGGGGACATTCAGTACAAAAACTGAACATCACTGGACATAATTGACGATTGAGTCGTGGTGTATGTGATTTATTTTATTGTTGCATGAACTCAAGTCACAATTTCTATCAAAATCTAAAATCTCAGCCAATTTTTTCAGTTTGGGCATGTCAGAACATAAATAATAATAAAATTCCTGTAATGGCCGATAATTGTCAGATTTTGGCCACAAAGCATTAAATGCTATAGAAGGGAGATAAAGGTGTTGGGAAAGGGTTCTCCTTCACGTGAAAAGCACCTGGAATTGGGAGGCTAGTGAAAGGACGAAGAAGATGGATATATATGAGCAGGAAGAGGACTTGGGTCATGGACGATGAAGGCAGGCGTTAGGGACTTGCAGCAAAAGGGGCAACTCATCTGGGAATAATGCCCAGGTTTTAGGGTCAGACATTGGGACGCGATAAAACGCCGGTGAAGACTGAAACTTGATCTGCAATAAGTGCAGTCTGCAACTCAGGCAGACGAGAGATGATGACTGCAACTCAGGCAGGAGGTAGGAAATAGGCAGATAAAAAAATAAATCTAACTTCCATTCATTATTTTTGAAAAAAATGTGTGTTCTTTCCTCTCTGTACAGCTATATATATATAGAATAAAATAAAAAACCCTAATCTCAACTAACATAGACTCCTAAATCGGCAATGCCTGAGGTGCCGTGTCCAACTGTGGATTTTCTAAAGAAAACTACATTAACAAATAATAATTAAAATTGCCAAGTAAAAAACGAAATTAAAAGTGGGTCCATGCGTGTGTAGGCACGTGTCCTACATCAATTTTAGTCAAAGTTTGGAAATTTCAGTCAACTTTAGTATAAATTTGAAAATTTCGGTGATTTTACCTATTTACAAATTTTGGCTAAAATAACTAATATGACCAAAATATCAGCTAGATGGACTGAGTTTCACTTTGGACCAAAACTTGTGACTGGATGAATGACAGGCCATGCTAACGCAATCAGATCAGTTACCATAAGCTGTATTTTTTTCCAGTTGACATGTAACAAGCCGGCAAAACCTTTCATAATAAAATCTTGATTGTGGAGCATCCAAGATTTAAAAAATGACACCAAAAGTCTTACAATTCAATCCAAATGCACCGAAATTATGGAATAATCTAGAGCTAGGGATCTTCATTCTGATAGGCCTGCTGATCCATATAATATCTTTCATACAAAATACAATTTCTGGTACATTACTAAAGTAACAGAATTATGTTACTTTAGCATTTTCCCATGACACATTGCAATAGATGTGACTGCCTAGCACACCAAAGCAAAACAGGGTATGTGGATGTCCTGAGTTGGAAAAACCAAAAAAAAAAACAGAAAAACAGGATTAGATGTTTCTAGCCATCTAATCCTAGACAAGTGAAATGGACAGGAAACGAAACATTTTTTGTCATCCTTCTGATTTTTGGATAAATGGCTAAAAAAGTCTATTGAGATTAGGCGAGTCAGTGGACCCGATACAGTGTCATGTAATGACACCGAAAAATGAGTAACAAGTACCAGTTACTTGTATCATGATGGAGCTTTTTCTATAAATCGAAGCTTTATCTCTGAAAAGAAAATTAAATTGAATGTTCAATGTGAAGGGTCTTACCTACAACCTGTGTATATTGAAAATATTCTGATTAAATCATGTAATCAGAAAATTCCACAACTTCTCTTTTACTGTTGTATGCTCCTCATCTTCATCTTCGACTTCTCCATCGCTGCTTTCATGCTTAGATTCACTAGCACGATTAAGGTGCTGACAAGAAACAACCCTTAAAGTAAGATCATCTCTATAACATTGTGTGAAATTTATCTTTCAAAACAATAAATGTAGGATCTAACACAAATCAATTCCCAAGGAGCAATATCAAGAGGAAAGAAGTATATATTAAATGCAAAAAGGTGTTCCATGCCTAGTTTGAGTGATTAATATGCTAATGCCAATGAAAGCCCATTTCTTGTTAATTAAAATAAAGCAACGATTGCATGAACCTGGAAACCTAAGTTTGTAAATGCCGGATGGAGGGTAAATTTGAATATGGACTCTAAACATGGTCTGAACCTCGGCCCATAGGTAATGAAGAACAAAAGAACCCAGCAATGGGCCCATTTAGCAGTCACTCTTCCTTGAGAATGAGATTCCTTTATATGACCACGCTAAATTCCATACCACAGAACAAATTGGAGAACTAACAATCTAACAAACCATTACTTCTCACATTCAAGTTTATATACTAATCCCAGAAGCCCTGATTTGTGCTTAGGTCGGCAAATTCATAGATAATCAACGAAGAACCAACACAGTTCCCCACACACATAAACCACAGGCTGCAGATGAACTGGGTTCAGGTTGTGCCAGCTGAACTAAATTTGATCTGTTCAAGTTCCAAGTTAGGTATACACAATCCACATCATGCAATAACCAGGCCCAAAGCTTTTATCTATAAAAATTCAAAAAAGTGAGGACGAGAGGAAGCGAGAGTGTGTGATGTGTGTGAGGGAGCGAGAGAGCGTTGTGGCAATAGAGAGAGTAAGAACTTCTTTCAGTGAGGAGGAGAGGAAGCAGGAGGGATTTCTCTCGAACTTGGATAATGCAGGTGAACAGCGAGATCGTGATGGTGGTTAGAAGAGCGATGATGGGGATAGAGGAACCGGATCTTGGATGGCCCATCGATAACCTTGTTCGTGGCTAACTTGCTGGATTCTACATCCCGGAGCTAGCTTATGGCCACCTTCAGGAGATGGGGACCTGTAATTGAAGCCTTTATACCTAAGAAGAAAGCTGCAATCGGAAGGATCTTTGGTTTTGTCAGAATGGCATCTGGTCGTCAGGAGGAGAAAGCCATGACAACTCTTAATGGCCATGTGATGCATGGGCGAAAGTTGCTGGTTAACTTAGCTCGTTTTAAGAGGAAAGTGATCTCTGATCAATCTCGATCGCCACTCTCGGATAGGGTTTTCAAGACCGATCCTATTATTACAAATAACCATGAGTTTCTTAATAAGGTCTGCTTTGAGAGTGGGACTCGGCGTCGTTGGGCGGATGTTGTCCAAGGCACAATGCCAGCCAATCCTACCTTGCCTATGCCTGGGTTTTCGGAGAAGGTGATCGAATTGATGACAACCATGGAGGAGGATAAAACTAAAAATTGGTTCTCTCTTTCTGTAGTGATCTCAAGTCCGGAGCCTCACTCCCATTCTCTTATCCTTAATTTTTTGGTTGAATCTGGAGTTACTTCTTCGAAAATCAGCTTTCTCGGAGAGGGTTGTTTCCTTGTAACCCTGAAAGAAGAAAAGGATGTGGAGATATTGCTCAAGTCGACCTCTGATGCCCCGGATCAGATTCATATCTGTGGCCGTTGGAATCCAAATCTCCTTTGTCATACTAGGAAAACTTGGGTGAGGTTCTTGGGTTTTCCATTGGTAGGTTGGTCGGAGGGCATATTCCAGTCTTTCGGACAGAGATTTGGAAAGGTTATTGACATTCACCGTCAGAAGAATGTTGGTGAAGACTGTTCATCTTTGAATCTTTATCTGGAAATTGAGAGCCATCAAACTTTACCTTCCTCTGTTCAGTTGATTCTCAACGGTCATGCTTTCAGGATTTCTGTGAAGGAGATCGAAAATCCGCTGGAAATTCCTGTTTGTTCACTGAAATCTCTGGCTTCCTCTTCTCAAGCTGGTCCATCTAGACCGTTGGATGATCATCATTCTTTGGGCCTGCACCCCGATGCGTTTGACAACCCTTTGATCGAGTTGGAGACAACTATTGGTGAGGAGCTCTGCAGCATTCGTATGAATGCTGGTACGTCTTTTGATGGAGGGCCAAGCCATGATGGGAGGTTGGCAGCAATGCCTTCTGTCCATCAATCTTTGGGCACACACCCCGATGCTTTTGACAACTCTTTGGCTGAGTTGAAGACAACCAATGGAGAGCTCTACAGCATTGGAATGGAAGCTGGCACATCTTTTGATGGGAAAACTCTCAAGGAAGCTTTATCTCTTCCCATCTCCAATTTTGATCGGCTCAAGGCAATGAACAAAACTCGAGGTCTGTGAGCCTACTCTCTTGCACGCGGCTTCTTGTCTCTTTGTTGGCCCGCGTGCTGCCCCATCCATTTTGGGCCCAGTTCCCACGCATCCTTTCCCGTCTCACATCGATTCGCGGGTCGGGATCACTTTTGGCCCTCTTATTCAGTAGGTTGTGGCTACTGAGGAGACTCAGATCCTTCCCAGTGATCAACCTTCTTCTCTTCCTTCCTACAACATCACCTCCTCTTCTTCTGAGGATGGCTCGGGCAAGAAAAGAAAATCTAAGTTTGAAAGAGCACGTCTTTCCCGCTCTGGTTCGAGGCTGTCTAGATACATTGAGGCTGATCGGACCGACCTTTTGGATCAACTTTGGACACACACTTTTCACCCACCATGGCCTCAGTCTTATTTCTCTTTGGACCGATGGTTTTCAGTTCCCTGTGACGCCCTTTTCTAACTCTCATCAGTCTTTCAGTTATTCTCATCTCCATTCAATACAGTGGCCTATTCCCTCTTCTCAAGCTTTATTGGGAGCTAGTCAAATTTCCCCTCTGCAGTCGGAATTGAGTCAAAAATGCATGGCGATTGAGTGTGTTAAACCAGTTCATCTAGCCGACATGCCTCAATCGAGTTCTGAATTGGAGTCTGACTTTTTACAGCTTCAATCTAAGGTTGACAAATTTTCTGCAATTAAAGGCTCAGCCCCTTATTCAGAGAATGATGATTTAATTTCTCTGAAGGCTAGGGGCTACTTGGAAGAAGACGGTAGATCAATCTTAGAGGTTGGCAAAAAGTTGGGGATTCATTTCGTTATTAGTGATCAAGCTATCTCTGAAATTCAAGCGGCAGAAGTGAGGGACAGATCTTTGTCTCCCTCATCATCTAAAAGGAAAAGAATTGTTAGCCCTGTTCACTGTAGCCAACAGGTTAGACTGCGAAAGAGATTGAGAGTTCGACGAGTTTCTAAATGATGGCTCTTCTGTGGAAAATTTGGTGCCTTATTTTTCGGAGTTTCAATTGCCCGAGTCAAAGGAGAGGTAGTCGCTCTTTTTCGTGGTGTTTGGACAGCGTCCCAAGGAGTTGGTTTTCTTTGTGATATCCCTTCAGGTGCATTAGGGGTGGCTGGCTTTCTGCCGCCTATGGTTTTTTTTTTCTTTGGTGTATATGCTTTTGGTGGGGTTTTTTGTTTCCTTTTTCCCCCTTCTTCATGTTTGGTTTCTTTGGGTCTTACTATCGTAGATCCATGGATGCCTTATCTGTATTATTCTTCTTGCTCTCTTAATATATTTATACTTGTTACTGCTCAAAAAAAAAATTCAAAAAAAGAAAACAAAAACCTAATATCATATAATATTTGGCCTGATTTGCAGCCACCTAGGAATGTAAATGGGTCAGACTCAGGTCAGAGATAAGATCCGAATTTGAATCCATTTCATAGTGTCGGATCCAGATCATGCCCGGATTCAGATTCGGATCATAAATATATGATCCAAACCCGAATCCACTTAAAATTTTGGATTCAGATTCGAATTCGAATATTTCTAAAGCGAGAAATATTGGCATTCTCATCTATAAAGGGAAAATTAATTGAGTAGATAATCAAGTTCCCATATCAAAAAGTAACCCAAATCTTATAAAGAACTCGTACAACACAATTTTTTTTTTTTTTATGGCCGAAGGTGTCTAGGCATCTCACCTTCAGGACATGTGAAAACCTCCCAATCAGATACACCGGGTAAGTCTACGGGGAGCGGCCCTTCATTGGGGTTGTAGTACAACACATTATTAGTAGATATTATAAGCAACTACAAAAATAGTCTTAAGAAATATATTAAAAAAGATATTGCAAAAGAAAATACAAAAAAAAAAAGTGATAAACACATTTAATGCAAATGATGGAGTCCAATTATATCTCATATACGATATTACTTCCTTTTACCAAATATGAAAGGTAGTAAATACATTAGAGAATATATGTGTATAAATATTAGGGTTTTTAGGGTTTTATCCTCATAAAATTTAACACATACATAACAATAAAGATATAATTTACATTATTTTCATTTGGGTTATCAGGTTTTCTGGATTCAAATTTGGCTAGATCCAAATCCTCATCAAAGAACAAGTGGGATTTAGTTTTAAATTTGAATTTCGATCCAAAAAATTAAACAGATCTAGAGTTTGCATCTGAATCCATTTATTTTGGTCGGATGCTCTCAGGTTTTCGAATTTCAGATATCCATTTACATCCCTACATCCACCATCACAAAAACTCAAAACTTGCACTCGACCTAAAATCCTATCTAGTAGAGCAGCAACTCAGGCAAGCTTTCAACTTGACTCGGAAAAACACGGTAAAACTTGCTGACTCGCTTGACTCAAAATCCTATCGAGCTGAGTCAACTAGGTCCGACTCATCCAAGTTTTTTTCAAGTTTTTAAACTATGACTGAGTGACTCAATATTTTTGCATCAGGTCCTGGGCCTGACCTACCTGTAACAGCCCTAGAACTCATCTGCTTCTAAAACATAAACTCACCTTATGAATTAGGATTTAAAATTCAGATTATCTCCCTGGATCAGAATTTAAGTATGGATATGATTCCTGTCATTTCCCTGTTCCAAATTCATTACCGAATTGGCAACCAGGGAATAGAAAATTGACAAACAAAACCAATCTTGTAAATTATCATCACCATGGCAGTGATTTATCCCCATAAGTGTCTGCTTTCTAAGTTGTACTTCTTATATGCACAAAAAGATTTGAATATGTACATGAAAGAAATCAGTTCTCTTAAATGGCCAGGAATATAAGCACTTAGCAGCAGCCAAGCAAGAACACGGAAAAATGGCATAAGTTTTTATCTAATAAAAAGAGTATGATTTAAAGAACAAATGTAAATCAAAAGCCTGCACATTTACCTCATTAACTGATTCTTCATCGCCATCCAAGAAATCCTGTTTCAATGCCTTCTTCTGTCCCTTTGTCTGTCCTTGTTGATGCAAACCAGCAGACAATGCACCATTTTCAACCAGATGAAGCACTTCACAACCATTTGACCCTCCTCCTGGGTAAATACCATGAGGTAATGCCAATGTGCCTTTTTCAGAACTTACCACTTTCGCTTTTTCGGTACAGGCATCAGCATCATTACTTTTAGCAGTAGTTTCTGAGATCTCATGACTTTCATCTGCATGCCCATTTGCTTCTTCCCTATCTGCAGCAGCCTGGTTAAAGGATCTCAGGCTCTTTCCAACTCCAGAAAAGGCACTTGTCTTGAAACCACACCAAGCAAGGTAAAAATATCATTTCAAAAAAGAAAAATGAAGAAAGATCTACATTACAGCTACAATCATCTCTCGTTGCATCAAATGAACAATGGGATGGCTAAAAACCAATTCCACAAAGACTACAGAGAAATTTGGTGCAGATCTCAATGCACTTGAAATCAAAATCTGTACTGATTGAACAGTGCAAGTAATAAATAAAAAAGAAAGGCATTGAGTATTACCGGATAGAAGTGTTTCCATCTTCCAGAGTTTCAGCTACATCTCTTCGACGCCTTGTCTTCTTGTGGGTCTCATTTAAAACATCAACAGGATCATGAGATGAATATCCTTTCCTCCTTTTTCTTCCAGCAAACAAAGCATTTTGACCACCATTGGTCAATATTGATTTCTCTTCACCTTTCTGACTAGAGGTCTCCTTGCGCTGGACAATCTTTCTTTTGGGTTCCGGCCTATCACATTTAGCAGAAGTGCCCTGAAAACTAGGCAATTGAGATGAGACTATATTTTCATCATCTCGACAGGTCTTTTGTAATGGACTCTTATTTCCTTCAAAGTTGGCTACAATGTTTCTGTCCACATCTTTATCAGGAGACTTGAATATCAATTCAGTGCATCTTTTGACCCATGACAAAGGGCTTGAGACAGGAGGTGAAGCATTGTCACATGCTTGCTTCGGAAGCAACATTTACCTAAACTATCATTAGCGGCATCTTTTGATATATCCAAATTCTTCTCTTTATCTTGTATTGGGGCTTGTTCATTAAAACTTTTATCAGCCTGAAGTTCCTTCTTATTAGACTTCGCTTCTGGTTGCTGTATATCAGATGAAGTCATATTATCTGAAGCAAATTTCATTGCCACCAATTCCTTCAGATGTTGAATCTGATTCTGAATTTCTTCTCTCTCAACATGTAGTAATTCCCTCTGTTTCTGAAGCTTCTCCCTTTGATTTTGAAGCTCTTCGATGGATATTTTTATCTCAGAACATTCTTTCTCCCTCTGCTCCCGATCAATAGTAATCTCAGCTCTTTCGTTTTCAAGCCTTTTCATCTCCATTTCAACATGCTCAAGTTCTTTGGCCACTAACTCCTTTTGGGAACTTATATACTGGAGTTCCCTAGTTTTCTCTTGCTCAAATGCTTCCTCCTTTTCTCTCAAATATTGTTCTATTTCTTCTCGCCTCTTAATGATTGAATTCTCCAACTCACTCTTCTGCAAATCAATGTCTTTTAAGAAATTCATTCGTTCTTTCTGAATCTTGCTAAACCACTCAGAATGTTCATGTTCCATCGTATTCATGAAGGCTTCTCGCTCACAGGCAAGTGACTCAACATCACGCTTGAACTGATCTCGTAGGGCATCTTTCTCTAGCTTTAGTGTCTCCTGTTCATCTTTGAGAAATTTGGAGACCACTTTTCTCTCTTCAGCAACCCGCTCTGCTTCTCTCTGTAGTTCTTCTCTTTTCTCATCAATCAACTGCCACTCATTTTCAAACTTTTCTTTCTCTGCTTTTAGCTCATCCAACTCGGCCATAAGCTCCAGCTTCTGGGCTCTGAAACTATCGATCTCATCTTTAAGTTTTGTTTGTAGGACCAGCAACTCATTTCTCTCATTTTGAGTAATCTCAAGTTTCTCCTGAGCTTGAATAACTTGTGCCTTTTCATCTTCCAATGAATCATTACATTTTTTAAGGTCTAGCCTCATACCAATTATCTCATCTTTTTCCTTCTGAATAGACATCTTTTCTCCTTCGATGGTTTCCTCTACAGCTTTTAGACTCTGCTCCTTCTCCTCAAGTGATTTCATCCTGAGTACAATATCATTCTCCTTATCTCCCAATGCACTTGACAGTAGCTTTAGCTCATGTGACCTTTTCTGCATTTCTTCTTCCTTGTGATTAAGATCTGCTTCTTTGAGCTCACAAGCCTTCCTCTTAGTCTTAAGCTCATCTTCCATCAACTTGCGTTTCAATTCAAGTTCAGCTTCAAACTCAGTTTTTCTCAGTTGCACGGCAGCTTCATGTTCAGCTAGAAGCCTTTGAATTTCATCCTATCATTCATTTATCAAAGTATAGGTTCAAGCATATGTGCACATTATGACTTTATTCAGAACCTACAAAAAATAATTCATAGTAGATAATACTCCATGATGCAATAGATGAGGAAATAGACAATATCCAATACGCCATTTGTTTCAGACATATAAACAGCAAAGCTGCTTCATTCGATTGGCCTATTTGAGAAGATGCAAATATCTCTGATTGGATGTTGCACAATATTTATTTCGGCTCCAGCTTGGTAATTTCCACTGGTTGGTAGTACCAACAAAAGCAAAGACAATAGGGTATGGTTCGCTGATTCCATGGTTCATACATATATGACAGCCCTTTTTATCTAGAATTATACAATAATTTGCATAATGTTAGGTGTATTTGGTGACTGGTAAATTCTGAATTTAAGAGATCAGACTAAAATCTACTAAGACTAAAATCTTGTTGTTTTGCTGCCATCAGAGTGAGAGATTAGTCATGACTACAGCTGAAAAGTTCTATGAAGATTAAGAGGAGGGGGAGGAGGAGAGGGGGGGTTTCTTAACAAGATATACAGACTTAGGAGCCCCTTAGCTCAAAATTTCCTATTTTTAACATATTTTCTCCTAATCTACTGTCTACCAAACACTTAGATTGAAATCTATGATTTTCTAGAGATTGAAAATTCTAATCCTTGGAGATTCAAAGTAGCGAATCCCATACATTAGCCAAAGGAAAAGGAAGACAAATATTAAATAAACTGTTTTTGAACATTTATAAATTGCTGTAAGGACTCACATATTCCTTGCTAGAAATCTTTTCTTGCAAAATAAGCAACTCCTGCTCTTTCTTGTCAAGTAGTGCTTCCCGTTTAACAACAGACTGTAAACATCAAACAAATGACAAATAAAGAAGCCATAATATAAAATTGTAAAGACATTGCAAGTAAGAACTGAACAAAAGGATGTGTTCGTAATCGCTAAAGCATATGCAGACACACCTCCTCTCTACTTGCCAGTGAGACCATTGTCAAGTCCAAGTCTGCTCTATCCTCATTCAGGACTTTAAAATCCTTTTCCATCTTCACTTTTTCTGTTTCCAATTCTTTCTCAAGCCGACTTAACTTCTGCGATCTTTCCAAGATGAACTCCTCCCTCTGATTAAGTGCCTGTCCTTCAAGTAATCTTTCTTGTCCTTGTTGTAGAATTCGTTGACGATCAAACAAACACTGCCTCTCAATGCTAATTTCTTTTTCTTTAGCATCACATCTACAAAATTCAGAAAAAAAAAATAGACCAACAATACTGAGGTAGTATACAATAAATACCAAGTGCATGTAAGATACTAGTTTTCCCAACTTAATGGCTGAAGAAATATTTAAAGACTTGCCCATCTAAAGAATTGATTCAGTAAATATTTAGAATTTAAGTCACTTGCTTGAATGCATTAAAAGCAACTACAGAAAAACCAAAAACATATAAATTAAAATAAATAAATAACCATCAATATGCTCAGTACTTGGTAATTTACATTTAAAGAAAGATGCTCAGTAATTTCATGAATAAGACAGATTCTTATGTGCACCTTATACACAAATTTGTGGCAACTCATTGTCCATACACATCACTACATGATGTCAATCCAGATTTATAAATTCCAAGAAGTGAATCCCATCATGGAGAACCTCATGTGTGCCATAGAATACTTCACATTGTGCAACTTGTTAACACAGTCAAATAATTTTCAAAAAGCAGTTGAACTTTGGTTAACTAAAAGAAGGGGAGCTGGGGACAATCCATAGCAAACTATAAATTAGGCACTGACAATGCAACTACAAGTTGTAGATAATGATGTTTCTTGTATGGCAAGCATATCAACCTCTGAAATATAGCCACTAGAAGAGAAAGAGAGTATGAAGGATATCAACCTCTCAATTATAGCCTTTAGAAGAGAAATAAAAAAGAAAATGGATGAAGGAACCAAAAATTGCATCTATTCAACCCATCAAACAAGTTGCCACCTATACCTCATTTGAAAAAAAAAAAACACCTTGCTCGGCTCTATCTTCTTCGATAGTAAAGAACAGAAGCAAGACCAAGGCTATAAAAAACAGTAACTCCAAGGTAAGTATGAGAAGTTTCCAGTGACCACATAGAACCTAAAATCAAGGCAAACATCTTTTGGTAACTATCATGCCCAGATACGGAACGACAAGGGGAAACAGCGATACCACAAGTCATTCTATAAAATATAGAGCACAAATACAGGTATGCAAGAATGTGGATGCCTACTTAACTTGTCAAGAACTTGTAGCATGGTTGGAAAGTGCCCATAGTTAAAGCTACAAAGGTTGCATGTCCAGATCATATTATGACCTTGGAAAAAGGTTACCAACATAATTCTTTGATAGCTCTCACAGAGGCTTAAAAATGCTCGAGTGTATAAAGGGCATGTAATAGTGGACTTCCACACTACAAGCTTGACCCACCTGTATAAACCAAAAACTAATGAGTTCTGAAATTCATGACAACGGAAATCTGGAATGATTGACACAGTTAAATTTTCTTTTCAAAAACGTCACGTCACATGTTGCAGATGTCATTGTCAAACTTCTCATCTATCAAGGGTCGGCAATCATTGTTGGATTTGGCAAACTAAATTCCATGTGTCAACTGATTGATTGGCATCCATGAGGCTCAAACTTGCAGTCGTTACGATCCACACAGTTGTATTTCTTCTTAAAAACCTCATCATGCATTATAGATGCTCATCTATATGGGGTCAGCACTCATAATTGGATTTAGTAAACCGTTTCCTACTTGCCAAGAGTCTGACACCTACGAAGCTTGGACCTGCAGCCTCTAGTGTTGGTCTAGATGTCATATGCACCACAATTTTATTTCCAAAAGACTAAATGCACCTGACAGCCACCAACATTTCAAGTTCAATTTTACTTGCATTACATTTTCCAGATTTCAATTACATTTCATTTTAAGAGTCCAAAGAACCCTTCGCCTTCTGATTGACTATATGTATGAAGCACAAACCACAACCCCTTTTATCATGTTCATTCATCAATGCTCCTAAAAACATCATCTTTCCCCTCATCATTCTTCAATCTGCTTTAATCCAAACAAGAATTGGAAAACCCAAAATCCTCCTCCCCATAGTGCCCAAGGCTAGTGAACAATGAGAAAGAGGAGATGCACCTGCAGAGGTCTAGCAAAAATTAAAGCTACGTGGGTCTCTGGGTTTTCTATATAAAGCACACTATAAAAAGGAATAAGGAGAACTCTTCCGTGATACATCCAACCAGGTATCTCTCCTGCCCATTTCTTTCTTTCTTTATTTATCCAACCATCTATACCTACCTACCTATGTGATTTTTTAAGGGGTCAGTTGAGGTCTTTCTCAATTTTCCTTCTTTTTTTTTTGCTAGGAATCTTTTCAATAAAAACAAAAAAAAGAAATGCATACGTCTAGAACTGTATCCCGGCCATTTCATTGTGCCCCATGTTCCTGTATTGGTGTCTTATTGTATCAGTATGGATACCAAAGGCATACACAAGTGTCTGTGCATCATACTCTTGCAAATGCTAAGGCATCTAGATAATTTAATTGCATCCAATTACTGATTCCCACTTTTCTCATTTTATAGTTGCCAGCTTTCTACTTTTCATAATAAAACTTTCTTTACTCTCTTTTCTTTTTGAAAATGAAACTTCTTTGTTAATTAAGAGATAGAAGCTTCCAATTGCATCTCATGCGACAAGATCCATATCACCCCAAAAAGGGTCGAGAACATTCAAAATTATAAAAATAGGAGTGTCTTTGTGACAGCATCAATTACAGTTGCAGCCACTGAATACAGAAAAAAAAAGGTAGCAGAATGAAAACAAATGAAACTTTGGAACCAAAACTTACTCAGCTTTGAAAGCCGCAGTTTGTCTCCTTAGCCCATCCTCACGTGCTTCAACTTCCTGTAATTTTCTTTCAGCGGCACTACGGTACCGGCTTGCCTCAGCTTGTAATGACTCTGCAGCATGTAACTTTGACTCAGCTTCAATAAACCGTTCTTGAGCATCCTCCATCATGTTCCGTGCTTCAGCCAGCTTACTTTCAGAAGCAAGCTTGATTTCAGCAGTCTCAGCTCGCATCTCATGTAAGGCCTTCTCAATCTGTATAGAAGGCAAAAGATATTCATGAACAGAGATTATTCACAACCACGCCATATCCCCACCAATCTCTAACCAGCATTTTCATAAAATGATTAACCATTGAGACAGAGAATCATGAAAGTTGCCATAACAAACATAGAGCTACAATATCTGATTTATACCAGTATCTAATAACGGGAGCAAAAGAAGTACAATGAGAATGAAGTTTAGCAAGGCCCATAGTGGCATAGTCTATAATCTAGATCCAAGCATTTTTTAAGATAGTTTGAAAGTATCTTCTACACCAGCAAACACAAGCTGAAAGAGCCACACAAATATAACATTCAACAAGCTGGGCAAATACACGTCAACACTCAGATTGAGAAATAAAATAAAATAAATAACAAAAAGGACTTACGTTGGAAACACACAACTTCTCAACTCCCAATGCCTTTTTCAGAGACTCTTCTCGTTTTCTAGCTTCAGCTAAAGCAGCCAAGTGTGCAGCTTGATCGCGTTTATGCATTGCTTCAGCTGACTTGGCAGAGATTTCAATTTGCTCATACTTAGCCGTCCATTCCTTCCTTTCCAATAAAAGAAGGCCAAGATGATGTTGATACTCATAGATCTACATAGAAATGCAAAACAAAGCCTATGAACTCAAATACTATAAGGAAATATGGCATGGACATAACACATAAGCTGGATCAGTTTTATGTTTGAAGCAAAAAACTCCATGACAATGGTATGTATTGGAACAAGTCCAACGATTGTGAAATGGTAATGCTCACTCCTGGATAACATGGGTTTGCAACATGAATTAAGGTAAATGAACCGCTTGGCCTCCTCTCTCAAGGATTTCAGGATATCTCAATTTCTGGTCTAGTTAGAGCCTGGAAGGAGTGCATAGGCTTGATGTAGCCTTGTTTCTTTGGCTTCCTTTTTCTTGTCCTTTCCTCTTCTCCCATTGTTTGTAGTGCTTTTTTTCTCTTTAATCGGGTTGCTTGTACTTAAGTGCACTTATTGTGCTTTTTAATGAAGTTACCATTTCAAAAAGAAGGAAAGAGGAGAGAGAGAGAGAGAGAGAGAGAGAGGGGGGGGGGGGGGGGGGGGGGGGGGGGGAGAGAGGAGGGGGGGTGGGTTGGGTTGCGACATGCAACTTAAAATAAAAAGTGAAAAAAAAAAAAAAAGAGCAACACACACAAATATTATCTTTAATGGTTACGAGGAGCACCACAATAGTGAGATGAATTTGATTGGGTGGTAGATATCTTCATTATCCTTCCAAGTCTATACTTTTGGATTTTGCCATTACCAAGAATAAATTTTGAATGACCGTAACAAAGAATCGTTAGTGGATCTATTGAATCATTGAGATGACTGTCACAATGTTTCTTCCTCTCATCCATCCCTCATAATTTCAAAATTGCACGGGTATGGGTGCGACTGTTAAAAATCCAACACAAATGCAAGGTGTTGGACTCAACTCTGAACGCAACAAGCCCAAAAAGAAAAGGACTTGGCAACTTAGCACCATATTCAAATAAATTTAAATTTAAATTTATTTTAAATGAAAATAACATAGTTAGAAAATAATCCAGTAGTTTCACTCTACACAATTAAGTGACAAACATATCAATATTTCAATTACGTTTTAAGAGCAGAAGGGTACAGGTACAGCAATGTTTTTGCCATCCATGAAAGAAATATTAATAAATTCTAATTGTCCATGAAGAATTTGTGACAAGTCCAACATGATTGCCTACACATTCGAAGAGTTCAAGCAACGTAGTCCCCTCTCTCCCTTTCTCACACAATATATCTTCCAACTAGATTTTTTGAATTATGTCTTCCAACGAGATCATCAAAATATCACCATGGTGAAGAGAGCTGCATCTAAGGGACCATGTCTGCTGCCAGATCTCTGTGCGTTCAACCCAAACTGTCCAAACAGCTGACAATAGCAAGCTAAACAGACAGGTGATCCCACTCATGAGCAACAAAGAACATTAGGTAGTTTTGAAAGAAAATCAAGAAAACCAACGCTAAAGTTTCTGGTTGATAGCAGAGACACCCTTCTTAAAAGGTAAGTTTCAGATCATAGAGACACTTTGTCAGTTAGAAAGGAGGGGACCCAATAAAACTCTTGGAGCTTCCACAGTCACGTACAAGGACACTGCTAAAATGGATGTGGCCTTTCTCAAGGATGGATTCAATGGTCGTGACTCTTGAAACAAAGGATTTTTCTATAGAAGCAAAATAGACACAAAAGTAGCAATCTTTCAGTCGAATGTCTGTTTCTACGATGTGAAGCAGGATTTGGGATTTCCTTGGGAGTGTAATAGTAGAAGAAATTCAGTCTTCCCCTATTGAAGTAACTCTTTTTAATGGAAAGTGGTGACTCAAACACAAAATTGCAGGGTTACAACACAGAGCACCTTCATTTTGCTAAAGGCTCCTAATGAATAAATTAATGCTAAGAGAAATGATGCCTTCACTTTTTGTAGCTGAAAATGCAACACATCTAAACTTGATGCTGAAATCAATCATTGCTTCTTGCATTTGGAGAAGGAATTATAATCTGGTGCTTCATTGCTAAAATGCCACCCATTTCAATTGGGATTCGGAAATCGGGTTCCCTTGGATTTGTCCATCTGATCCTGCTTGTTGGCATATTGGGCCACCAGTGATAGGTAGAGCATGCCCAGTAGATCATCGGGTTAGAGATAGCAAATTGCATGCCAATTTGGCAGGTAATCATTCCTTAAAAGGATCCATTAATTTCTTTCATTCATTTTTAGAAGAACCCATTTGTTTGATAGTTAAATTTGTGTTCTGCACATTGTATTAAAATTTTTGTTATATTTAAGCCTTCGAAACAGTCTTCTAAACACCCCAAACAACTTCTAGCAAAATATGGAAAATTGAATGATGTTATTTAAAAACTACCAAAAAACAAGACTTCAACCTCATTGTATTCCAATCTGCATGCTTTGAAGACTGACCATATCAACAATATATTCAGACTTAACAGGATTACAGTTGTCAGCGACCAAGAACACGATTTAAATGTACTTACACCCTTGTCAATTTGAAAACGGTATATCGACAGCTCATGCACTTTGTTGGCTTTTGTATTATTTGTGACACTTCTAATTCTCTTGTACATCCCAGTCTACTAAATACCGATCAACAAATCACAAGGCCAACCGATGAACAAACGTTGTATCCCCCTCTTTACTTGATCCTTTCAACACATTGTTCGACACTCCTACTGCATAGATCTCTTAGCAGCAACAACCAATGCAACATTGACAACATTACAAACTCAACAAACCTGATATGTTATGTCTAATACTAACTAAGGAAGTTGTCAATCACAGTGCTCACTAACTTCAGTTGAAAGGCCTATAGCCCATAACACAGACTATAGATTGCAATGCTTATGACACTTTTAGCACTTCAATTTAATCTTTTCGCTCAAATATTGGACTCCATTTCCATTCATGAAATGGAAAGTGCTTTTCTGGAAAATATTAATTTTAAACCAAAAATAGTTAAACGCCATTTCCATTTTTAGTTAAAAGATGGGTTATTTCCAGGAAATTACTTCAATTTCCATATATCCAAACAATCTCTCCTTTTTCAGGTCTTTCCACTTCTACTCCAATCTTATGACAGACCAAAAATCGTCAAATCCATTTCCATGTTTATTTAAAAGAGGGTTATTTTCCAGAAAGTAAGTTTCCTTTTCATAATCCAAACGGAAATTTGTTTGCAGAGCAAGAGTTCAAATGGGTTTCATGAATTTTCAGTGCTTTTCATTTCTACCCCCGTCTTACGACAAAGACCAAATTTTTATGAGCTAATTCGTAAGAATATTTCAAAAAGATTTCAAAGGGACCAAAAATTAAAGAATAAATATAAATTTTAACAAAAAAGGAAAATAACGAAACAAAAGACCTCGGATTCGAGCTTGGAGATATAGGAGATGAGGGCAGCCTTGTCCTTGCGTTTGATGGACTCTTCATCGAAACCGGCGTCGCGGAGGCGCTGCCAAATGGATTCATCGGTGAGAGAGTTTGCGCCGATTTTTAGAAGCTTCCAAAACCCTAGAAATAAAAGGCGATGGAGTCGATGGGAGCAACGCTTTCAGCTGCTGTTGCTGCGGACTCGCCATATCTGAAGTAGAGCATAGAAACCCTAGATCGATCGGGTCGGGATGGAATCTTGAAGCTTCTCTCTCGTTCTATCTTTCTTCTCCGCTTTGGGTGGGATGGCAAGTGAGTGGGAGAGTCGAAAGTTCGGTAAAGAACTAAAGAAAAAGATAGAGAATAAATAAATGCGAAAATGAGTTTCTCCACTGGAACAGTTTCCTTGTGCGTTTTCTCTACTGTTTAAATTTAAATGGATAATTATAATTACAAAAAATAAAAAACAAACATCTTACAGAATTTGAATGTAAAAATTTGTATACGTTCAAGTTTTGAGAAATGTTCAAGTATATATAACAACAAGCAAGCTCTCAATCTCCATCATCCAAAATTTAAAATGAAAGACATTAACTAATAAATTACAAATTGCAAGGTTTGTGCTTGTTGTGGTCAAATAAATAAATAAATAAATAAATATATATATTGAATTTAATCTGAATTAAAATTAATCATTTTACCTTTTATGTTAATTTAGATCAAATCACATTTGAATTGAATAACAATCTAAGTTAAATAGCAAGTAATTTAAATAATATATTGTTATTTGCTATATTATAGGTTATGTTACTAAATTCATTTTTGTATTATCTATTTTTCTAATTTAATCATACAAGGAATAAATCTTAAATTGTATCTTCATTTGTCTTTACATAACAGAGATATAGTTAGATTCCACCTTTTGAATTGTAGATTTATAATTATGACATTCTTTGTACTTCTTTTTATAATTGTTTGTTCTTCTACAATTGTAATACTCTAACTCAAATTAGGCGTATTTTAGTTTAATAAATCTTGATTAGACGGATAATCTCGAAGATTACGGTTATGGCTTTGTGAAAAGCCCAGATGTGACCCAACCTGAACTCGAAAACTCAGTGATCAGCTCGTCCAGCTGGAAGGGGCAAAATGGTAAGTTACCACTTATTATTATTATTTTATAAATTATGTCATTTGTGATTCTTATTGAATGATATTATTCTCCTTAGTCAAGGATTTCAATTTCTGATTTTGAAATAATTTTATTTTCAGAAAATAGTATTTAAAACCGCCCGTCAAAGCCCCGAAATGGAGAAATAAATATTTTTAATGGTTTTGAAAATAAGATAAATTTTGAAACAAATATAGTAGGATAGATCATTTTAGTATGGTCTATTTTATTCTTTCAAACCCCAAAAATGAGGATTTTAAATTGTTTTATTTAACACAAGTTAAAACACGTAAATAGTATAAAATTATATTTTTATTTAAATCTATGGTTTCTATTGAGTTTTAAATCCCCAAATTTGTATGGTGATTAGGGTTTTTAAAACCCAACTTATATATCAGGTTGGATTAAAAATTTTAAGCTTTCAAAATTATGTTTTAAGTTGAAATATGATTTTATCAAATTTGTGGACTTATTTGCAAAATTGGAAACTTTGAGGGGTTGATCTGCAACCAACGCCCAAACAGTTCGGTTACTGATCGGGACGTAGGCAGCAGTGGCATGCAGCCTCCGGCTGGCCACCCTTGATTGAGCAGTGATCTCTATAAGATCACCCCTCTTCAGCTGATCAAACTCCCACATTTTCTCTCTCTCTCCCTCCCAATTGCTCTGAGTTACCAGCCGATCTCTCTCTGTTTTCCAAGTTCTTCCTTAACCGTAGCTTAGAGGGAAAGTTTTCCAAAAGTCGAATTTTTCAACCCAGGAACTCAAGTGAAGGTAATCACTGTGTTCCTCTTTAAATTTTATGTGGTTTAGAATCAAGAAAAACCGATTTTGGCCAAGTTTTGAATGTGTAAAACCAGTTTAAAGTCTAAGGAAAAACTTGATTTTCTTAGTATCAGTGTGCTTTTGGTATTAAGATCCGATGGCCTATTAAGTTTTAATTTTCAAATCACTCCCTATAGAAAGAGGACTCACTGAAGAGTCCATCTCACTGGTTGGATGTGAAAATCGAATCCAGAAAACCCACTGCTTCTGGATTCGTATTTCATGTGTCTCTGCCCGTTACTGTCTGCTGTTGCAGACAGAAGTGGAAGACGATTCTCAGACAGTCCGAGAGTCGATCTTCGGACGGTCCGAGGGTAACACCCTTCGGATGTTCCGAGCTTCATACCGAAGTCCCTAAACATCCGAGGCTAGCTAGTCTCGTCCGGATGTTCCGAGTTCTGTTCAGAAGGACCAAACCCCACTCGGCCGATCCGAGCTTCACTCGGCATGATCCGAGACACACAGACCCACCGAGACCTGTTTTTCGAATTTTTCGGTTCGGAAGGACCTTTGGACGATCCGAAACCCGATCTTCAAACGGTCCGAAATCAACGACTAGTTTAGACAGTGGTTCGGATGATTCGAAGCCACAGTACCTGGTTCCGAGGAACCCAGTTTTTGAATATAAACTCTTGTTTGATTATTGATGCATGTGATGTTTATGCCCTTAATAAATTAAAAATGTGTCACGCCCCGACCCGACCGGGGGCCCGGGACGCGACTGATTTTTTTTTTTGAAGATAAACTGAACCACAAGCACTCTTACTGGGCCGGATCAACAGTTAGGCCCAGCGGTTACTCAGTATCCCGTTAAGTGAACTCAAACATGTACCATATGCTTCCCTCATAAAAATAGATATAGAAAATACAAACATCAATACATAATTCCAAACATTAAATCAATATTTAAAACATTAACATATAGAATCCAACCATTGATTCATCATTTACAAAATTACACCAGAGTAGCTACAGAAACGCAGCAGTCCTAGTTCAACACATTAACACACGCCAAGTACCATACTCGGTACTTTACAAGGAATATGGTTCCAAAACCAGAAAACACAAATACAAGGGTATTCCCTCAGTGAGAGTCCAAAGCAACGCCGCAGCTTATCCACTCTAAGCTTCAAACGGAGGGTCCTCCTCCTCGGGTTCATCCCCTGAAAGGTGAGTGGGGTGAGCTAACTAGCCCAGTGAAGGAAATATAACAATGCAGTTTAAGTAAACAACAGGTGAGTATATAATCAACAATTGTAATATAACATCTCACGCTTGATAATAGAATCACAATATCAAGTAAAGTCTCATAATCATTTCATCATCTTTCCATTACTGCTGTCATCCACCGTAACCTCTTGGCACCATATTGACAACAATAGTATTAAGTCCCGACGCGGTCAAAATACATCATTGCAAGTATATATCCGGCTCTTAAATTTAGCCGGTACTGACACCCTCAAGTCAGCAACTGACGCCCCACAGTCCACCCGTGGTGCAGTAGACATAAACCATCTCTCATATGGCTGATATTGATTCAATAGTCCAGGCACGTGGAAGCAAAGTAATACACACTCATACGATCAA